>SMDT01000865.1:0-130062 GCA_005392925.1 Aquilaria sinensis | reverse complement strand
TGTGATGGTTGGACCAATAGGCATGTATTTACATAGTGCGCAAGAGGGCCACTTGGCTATGCACACTAAGGGTAGTGTTCTGATGCCCTACAGAACATTACCAATCCTGGGAGTCTAAATGCACAGTTTTGGCACCGTAACTGGACTACCCCAGAGTGGGTAACAGTGGAGGTGCTGGATCAAACTCCCATTCGTATCGACCTCGCTTGAAAACCGGCCATCAGTTCTACCCCTTTGAGTCCCAATGCGGTTGTCGAGGCGTTGGGGACTTCGGTCTGGGAGCTTTCGGCCAAAGAACTCAAGAGCACCAAAGAAGAAATGGTAAAGGTATTCCTACTGTGGTACTCGACATTAGCAAATCTGATGCAGATGACGTTGAACTTCCCCCAGGTTTGTCCCTTAGCCATGTACTCTATGAGTTTAGGAATTTTTGGCATTAGCTGACCTTATAGATGAATTGCTAAGTAGATAACATTCTGATGGAACTTCGGCGTGTCACTTTGTACGCGAAGGCGTGCATGCTCAGAACATGTGTGAGGGCGGCATGCTCGGAACGTGTACGAAGGCGACGTGTCAAAGGCTCATTAACCTCTGTTGTCATATTCTCGAGATCCCTTCGGTGGAAGAGACCTCTTCGGGATAGGAGGGCTTTTCGTTGAGGTTGCTTCAGTTATCTGCGATTCCCCTCGGCGAAGGACATGATCCCCTACGGGGGTTTTTTCCCCTTCCAAAGATGGTGAGTCTACCTGTCGTCGAAGCTGGTCAGGTCATCTTACCGAGGGTGGTATTGCACATACTTCCGAGGTTAGTGTGGCCTTTGTTACCCAAGGGTGATGGTGGATCACTGAGGTTGGGGGGATCTGGGTGCCAGACCTCTGTTTTCCCGAGGTTGGTGCTCACAATCCTCGTGAGTGACACTCACCCTCATCGAGGGCAGCGCCTCACCAGTGCTTGGGGGCTTGAAGGGCAATAGCGCCATGGCCATCATATGCCCCCCCTCGGAAAGCCAAAGTAGAGACTTCGGTTAGCCGAATCTTTTGGGGGCACTTCGGGGGACTAATTATGGAAACTGTGTAGGAGACGCTTTCTTCCCCGAAGGTGTGGACTTCCCAGCTGAGGTAGCCTATGGGTGTCACTCCCTCGCCTTGGCTATTCCCTTGGTGTTTTTCGAGATGTGCACCCGCCTTTTTATTTTTCTGCCACAGGTCAGTGGACCATCACATCTCGTAATCAGGAGCATCTCTTCAGATATGCGTGCCTAGGTTTTCACAAATGCTGTTAGAAGGCGTGCCCGCGTTTCCTATGCATTGGATGACACGTGGCATGCGGTGATTGGAGGGCAGTTGCATCAGTTACACTAACCACGTCTTTTCACTTTCAGGGGTAGTTATGGCGACAATTCGCCTTCGCAGGATAGTTATGGCGACGATTTGGTTACCCCTCTTCGGTCTATATAAACCTTTCTTCCCCTCATGGCCTTCATTTGCTTTCCTTTCCTTCTGTCTTCCTACTCTCATCTGCTCTCAAGCTCTTCTTTCCCTTTTGCGGTCAGATGCAAGCAGCAGAGCGATTTCTGGTGACCGCTTTTATGACGACGTCTACTAATCCCGACTTTCGCAAATGTTTTGGTGGGTTTCCCTTCCAAAAGTCCCTCGATTTCTTTCTGTTTCCACTTTTTCTAGAGTCCGAAGTTGTTTTCTTATTCCCAAAGTCCCTTGACATTCCTTCCCGAAGTCATTTCTTTTAGCCGAACATGTCTTACCCTGTCCCAATCATGTTCGTGCAAACTACTCCCGAGAGCTGGCTTCCTCTCATGTCTCATCTGTGTTGTACCACTTCGGAGAAGTTAATGAAGTGGATAACTAAATTTTTTCTTCCTTGTAACCACTTTTCGGAGAAGTTATCGAAGCTACCAACTAAGTTTGGCCTGTTCTTCTTCATGAATGAGATCGGATGTGGTTACTGTTTTTTGAGCCTAACTTAAGGCCGGACTTTGGTTTCCTCCCCGCAGAAGATGATTTGCAACTTTTGCCAATTCCATGGCATAACATAGTTGTAAATCAGCTTCCTCCCAATTCCTATTCCTACTTCAATGCCTTTCTCTGCATGGGTAGGGTTTTCAAGATAGAACCTCACTTCAATCATCTTCATGCAATATTACAAGCTCTATCTGGTCCCAAAGGGTGGTTTATATTTCTTGCTACCTTGGGGATCTGGGAGCAAAAAATATATGTTCGCCTTCGATACTAAAGACAATTGGTGAGGGTGGCAGTAAGGAAGTTCTTCTTCTTGAAGGTGGCAGAGGCGTGGTCACACGTGCCTAGGGGGCCTGGGGGACACTGGAGACGGACGTTGTTGACCCCAAGAAGTTGCTAACTCCTGAGTTAGCAGTGAGGTTTGAGGACTTCGACAGCTGTATCCGAAGCTGTCGTTGACTGGGATGCCGAGGTCCCACCACGCTCCTTGTATCCCTTCCCCATCAGGTGGAACCTTATGACTGAAGAGGTTCTTCGGGAGCTAAGGGTACTCAAGGGAGCACAAAACCGATCTCGGCATGCGAGCTCCTGCCATCGATGGGAAGAAGTCATGGCTGGTGATGCTCATTCGGAAGGAGCTCGCTTATTAAGCCCTTGTTGAGAGTAAGTTGCTTTTTAAATTTTGGTATAACTCTCCCTTCGGACTCACATTGATATTTTCTTCATTTTTCAGAGATGGGCAACCAGTTAGCTGCCCTCTACAAGTCCCTATTCCTCTTCGGTCAAGCCGAGAAGGGGATGAACAGAAGAAGAAGGGAAGCGTCCAAAGAGGCAAAAGGCATTAGGAGGTGGTTGGGCCGTCTTTGGCTAATAAGTCAAAGAAGGACCTTTCTTCCCCCTCCCCCGGAGGACATGTGTAGTGTTGTGCCCAAAAATCGCCAATCATGAGATGATTGTATTTTTTGCACATTAAGTCATGATGGGCATTAATCCAGAAATTATGTTTGTTTTCTTGTTTCTGAGTAACTTAACAAACATAATTGTGACCCTAGAATAATGATATTCTCAAACATCCCTAGTCTAGTATTATTGTGGAGCGGGTTGCAATAATACATAACGACTAGCATATGTGGAGACTAATATGAGATATGTAGTCTACATATGGGTACAAGTTGGAGAACTTGTGTACTGGACCGACCCACCATGAGAACACTACATGGATCGTTATATGAGTGTCATAAGTGATTCTCATAGTGATCATGGTATATGTAGTCCTTTGACCTAAGATCATCAAGGTTCCCTAAATGTGAGTCACATACTTTGATACTTTCCTTTGTTGCTCGTAACTGAGTGAACTTGAAGGAGGTCATTGGGTATGTCACATATCATGCGGAGGGATTTGTATGATCAAGATGGGATTTGTCCTTCCTATGTAATGGGAGTGATATCTTCGGGCCCCTTGATAGAGTAAGACTTAGAAAAATGCATGGCCATGCTCGGATGAGTTGATATACGATATCAATGTCATCAGTTTAAGTTGGTCTACTCGGTAATCAAGAAACCAAAGATTGGGCTATACGAGAGTGACACATTCCATGTCTCGTGCTTAGTCTTGATATCTTGGACAAAGGGACAATGGCATATATCGGTGATGATCATAAAGGTTTAGTCGAATCATCGACAATCTTGTCACTTGGGTAGCAATGATGTGTTGCTAGACACCGCTTATTGCTTATGATCGTAAATGTGATTTATGATCATTGCCAACGTGGTAAGAGCCTATTGGGTCGCACACATAGAGCTATTTGGTTCATTAGAGTGCATGGGCTAATAATTTGGGTTTTGGTTTCACAATAATTTCGTATTAATAATGGGCCCAATAGTTTAGCCATTATTAAGCTTGAAATTAAAGCCTAATTGGATTAGGGCTTTGAAACCCATTAGGCCTGGAGGTTGAGTCTCACTATAAATACAACTTCTATTGAGAAATTCGCAGGTCTCCTTGCCCTAGCCTCCAAAAAGGATTGCTGCACTCTTCTTTTGCAATTCCTTGGAGGATGCAAGCTAGCACTGCGAGCGCAAGAGAAACGTATCTGCCGGGATGCGGTGGAAGCGTGGTAATCCCGATAGGCTCGTGTGGATACCATAGAGAGCTTGAACATGTCAACTACTGAAGTTTTGTGATTCGACTCTACAGTTGAGTGAGAGATCTCAACCGAAAATTAGGTATGAAAATTTTTGAAAAGCCAGTTTACCCCGTTTCGCTTGGATCCAGGAGGGTTTCGGTTAAATTCTGTTGCGCTATTTAGATCCCGAAACCCAACAGGACGTTGTGGAGGTCGGGGACCAGCCTACCGTCCATGCCGACCTGCCACCGGAGCTAACCATTAGCTATACTCCCTGGAGTCGTATTGCTTCGGCAGACATCTTGGGCTCTTTGGCAGGAGACCCTTCTGCTGAAGAACTTGAGGAGCGTAGATGAAGCAAGGGCAAACACGTCCCTGCCGAAGTGGAGGAAGTCCACGACTCTGACGATGACATTGCCGAGGTTCCGCCAGGTTTGCCCTTTAGCTATTTCTTTATAAATTTAGAAATTTTTAGCATTCTCAATCTTTTAGATGTATGGCTAAGGGACAATGTACTGACGGAACTACAACGTGACTTTGCAGAGGAACTGGCACCCTCGGCATGGATGGTGGAGCATGACCGAAAGCGGGCCCTTTGGGACTCCCATATCCCGAAGGATAAGGATCCAAGGGAGCCTTTCTGGTATTTCACGGAGGACATGAACTTGTTCTTCAAAGACAGCCAACAAATCGCTCCCCAAATGCCGAGGGGTGTGTTCACCCAAGCCACTGTCAAATCTCTGGCAGATGAGTGCCTGAACAAGGAGGTCCTCATTGCGAGGATGTCTGAACACGCTGCCCAGGTATTCTTCAGACCCTTCATCTTTTCTCCAAATTTTTATAAGTGTTTGGTTTTCTTTGTAAAACTTCACCAAATGTCCTTTTTTTTTTGCAGCTCTTGGCGTACAGCAGATATTTCAGAGCTTAGGCAGCAAAACAGTTTTCAGTCCGAACTTGGGCCGAAGAGTGTCTGGAGAAGGCCAAGGTATTTTGTGCCAACTCGGTCATCAAGTATGCTGAGCTGAACAAAATAACCAAGAAGGAGGTCGCCAAACTTTTAAAGGAGTTCTTGAAGGGTCAGGAGGAGCTCTGAAAGGATTTCTCCCATAAGATGTCTGACCTCGGGCCGAAGGTCATTGAACTGACTTCGGCCAATGAGGCCTGCTAGAAGGAGAATGAGGAAGACTCTGCTCTCCTGATGAAGGCCCTTGCTAACAATCCTGATCTGCAGGCCGAGATCGAGGCACTGAAGAATGAGACAAAGAAGAAGAAGAAGGTGAAAAAGCTCAAGAAGGAGGTCACCAAGTTGGAGAATGGGCTGGACGCCTTGTCCGTCAAGAAAGACAAGGCTGACCAAGCAACCAAGGTTGTTTTCCAAGATGGCTTTTGTCTGGCTCGGCATCAAGTCTTAGCAAAGTTCCTTGACGTTGACCTCTCTTTCCTAGCGGCTTTGGACATCCCCGAGGGGCGTCACTAGGCCTGGTCCAAGATAGAGCATCTCAACCTGCCATTTTTTCTTCTTTCGGCACCGAAGGTCACGACAAAGGATGTTGGCAATGGAGCTTCTCATGATGGCGGGGTCCCTTAGGTGTCCAGGGCTTTACTTTATCTTTTTCTTTGTAACCTTCTTCTTGTAATCTGCTCCTTGTAATAAGGCTCCTTTTAATAAAATTTATTTTTCTTCCAAAATTTGGCTAAGTCTCAAGGCGAGTTTCTCCATAAATAATCTTTGGTTTCGAGGGTTACTTTGTGTTTTTTCTGCCTAGGACCCTCGGGAAGATGCTTTTCGCGGCTTTTATCAACCATGTTCGGCACAAACACTAGTTCTGCCAAGCTTTGCCTATTTTTATCAGCCATGTTTGGTTGACATGCCTTCGGAGAAAAGGTGTGATTTTCGCAAGTAAATATTTGCACCTTGTTCGGATAGATTTCATAGGTGGGGCTATTTCTCCCAGAAAGCTTTTCTGTACTTAGAAATTTTTCCAAGGTACAATTTCCTGAAAAATTTCTAAGTGTACAATTTCTTCAGAGCATCTGAATGCCATGTGTTTTTCAGTTCTCCGCCTTCGATATCGCCAAGTTTATAGACTTCTGGCTGAACCTCGCCATGGACCAAGTAAGGCCCTTCCCGGTTTTCCATATGTACTCTGTGAGATGGTCTTTGGTGTTCAAACTTAGCCTTTCGGAGAACAAGGTCTCTCTTCCTGATTCCTTTTCGCCTGACATGCAAGTTCGCGGCTATGGCTACCCTTTGCTGAAAAGCTTTTCTTCTAAGCTCAGCCACTTGTCTGTGTTCATCAATTAAGTCGAGCTTAGTTCTCAACCCAAGATCATTCCCTTCTTCATCGCACACTTGTACCCTGACCAATGGCTGGACCACCACGATAGGAATAATGGCCTCTGTGTCGAAGACAAGCGAGAAAGGTGTCTCACCTGTTGCTTTTCAGGGTGTTGTCCGATAGCTCCATAGCACACTAGGAAGTTCTCCTGGCCATTTTCCTTTTGCTTCCCTCAATCTCTTTTTGAAACCATCGTTTATGGTTCTGTTAGACACCTCTACTTGTCCGTTGCTTTGGGGATGAGCTATTGGGGTGAAGTACATTTTTACCCCTAGGTCGGTGATGAATTCTTGGAACCCCTTATCAATAAATTGAGAACCATTGTCAGCCATTATCACCCTCGGTATGCCAAACCTACATATAATGTTCTTCCAGATGAATTTCTGTATGTCCTTCACTAAAATGGTTGCCAAGGGCTCTGCCTCTATCCATTTAGTGAAGTAATCTACTGCAACCATGCAGAACTTTACTCCTCCGGGTACAATCGAGAGTGGCCCGATGAGGTCAATGCCCCATACTACAAAGGGACAAGGGTAGTTAGTCAAAATAACCGTTTCCGAGGGTAGCCTCTGGACGTTGGCCTGTCTTTGGCAATTATCACATTTCTGGACAAACTGCCTCGCGTCCTTTCTTAGGGTGGGCCATAAGTACCCCTGGTAGAGTAGTACTCTTGCCAAGGCGTCAGTTCCTATGTGCAAACCACAGGCCCAGTCGTGGACTTCTTTCAGGACTGTCTCTATGTCCTTTTTGCTGGCACACCTTTGTAGTGGACTCACGTACCCCTGTCGATATAACTTTTCTCTGATTATGAAATATCGTCCGGAACGTCTTTACACTTTTGCTGCTTCGCGATGCTCTTCGGGAAGCTCTGAGGTTGTAAGATACTTTTTTATGGGATTTTTCCATCCTCTTTACGGGGGTGCTATGCTCATTATTACTATGCTCGGGTGGCTTAGTACTTCAGTGGACTTTTTTGACTTCGCCAGACTATCTGCTTTACTATTGTCTCAGTGAGGCACGTTCTTAATGTATACGGCGTCAAACTCTTGAATGAGCTTTGATACAAGCTCGTGATACTTTGCCAAAGTTGGGTCCTTCGCGCTATAGTCCCCTACCATCTGTCGGACCACTAGCTGAGAATCGCTGTAGGCCTTTAGGTTTCTCATGCCAATTCTTCTAGCAAGGCGCAAAGCTACTATGAGGGCTTCATATTCTGCCATATTGTTGGTGACGTTAAGCCCAAATTTGATGGCTTTCATAACTTCCATACCTTCGGGACCACGAAGAATTACTCCAGCTCCTTGATGTTCGGAGCCGGAGGCCCCGTTGACAAACAGAGTCTACTCAGGTTCGTTATTCCTTAGGCTAGGTTGACTTTCTTCGGCAATGGGTACCTCGGCAATGAAATCTGCCAATGCTTGAGTTTTTATTGCCTTCCTCGGCTCATAGGTGATATCATACGCACCGAGCTCGATGCACCACTTTGAAAGCATTGCTGAATGGTCTACCTTGCTCATGATATCTCAAAGAGGTACGTTGCTACGAACAATAATGGGGTGGCCATGGAAATAAGGACGTAGCCTCCTGCTTGCAAGCACCAGGGCATAAATAGCCTTTTGTAGTAAGGGGTACCTGACTTCGGCACCCTGCAAGGAGTTGTTCACATAATATACTCGCCATTGCTTTGCCCCCTCTTCCTTTACAAGGACCAAACTTAGCGCCTTTTCGGTGACGGCAAGGTATAGTATAAGGGGTTCCCCTTCCCGTGGCTGCCGGAGTGTCGGCAGATGAGTTAGGTAACTTTAAGTTCTTCCCATGCCATTTAGCAGTCTTCGTTCCATGGATGCACCTTGGCTCCGATGTCACCATCATTTTTTGCTACCTTAGTGAGGACCTTGAAGAACGGTCGGCAGCGATCCCCATATTTAGAGATGAATCTGCTGAGGGACGTGATTCTCCCTGTGAGTCTTTGCGCATCCTTAGTCATCATAGGAGTTCAGAATCCCAGTAGGGCCTTGACCTTTTCTGGGTTGGTGTCGATACCTCTCTCCAACACCATGAATCCGATGAACTTACCTGCGTTCACCCCAAACACGCATTTTTTGGGGTTGAGACTGATTCTGAAGGTCCTCAGTTGGTGGAATGTTTTCTCTAAGTCTGTGATATGACTACTAGGTAGTTTGCTCTTAACTATCATATGATCGATGTAGACTTCCATGTTTTTCCCGATTTTGGAGTTGAAGACCCTATTCATCAACCTTTGGTATATGGCTCCTACATTCTTAAGCCCGAAGGGCATTCTAATATAGTAGTATGCACCAACTTCAGTGATGAAGGCAGTCTTTTCCTCGTCTTCAGGCTGCATCCTAATTTGATGATACCCATTGAAGGTGTCAAGGAAAGTAAGGAGGCTATACTCCGCGGTTGAATCTACCAACTGATCTATTGGCAGCATCCAAAGACACTAAAACATAATGCATATATACAAGATATAACAACCAAATGCATTTAAAACCTACATGCAAAAACACTAAAACACATTAAAACAACACAACACAAAAACCACAATGCATATATACAAGATATAGCAACCAAATGCAGCAGCCATTCACAACAAACAAACACATGAAATGCAGCAATAACAATAACAATAGGTTAGTCCGTAAAACATGCAATAAACTTAAATAAATCACTATGGAAGCCCTCCTCAAGCTAATTCTTGGCCTTAGGAGGATTTTAACAGTAGTTAGTACTAACTTTGGGATCTAAAAACCCTTTTTTCTTGCTGCCATCTTTAGCATGGTAACACGAAGGCCGAAACCTTGCCATGCTTCTTTCCTCTTAACCCATACTTGGTTCCTAGAGCTTTTTGCTCTCTTCCAAGCATGGTCTTAGCTTCGTGGATGTTTGGAAATACAATAAACAATCCAAGAAACTTTAGAAAACTCTTATTTCACTGCCATCTTCATGCACTTCACACTAGGTCAAAAAATCTTCAATAAGTGCACTCCCCTCACTAAGCTTAGTTCATCAAGCTCATGGCTCTCTTCCAAGCTTAGCCCTAGCTCCATGGATGTTTGAAAGTACAGTAAACAATCTAGGAAACTTTAGAAACTCTTATTTCGCTGCCATCTTCGTGCACTTCACACTAGGTCACAAAACCTTCAATAAGTGCACTCCTCTCACTAAGCTTGGTTCATCAAGCTCATGGCTCTCTTCCAAGCTTAGCCCTAGCTCCATGGATGTTTGAAAGTACAGTAAACAATCCAGGAAACTTTAGAAACTCTTATTTCACTACAATCTTCGTGCACTTCACACTAGGTAACAAAACTTTCAATAAGTGCACTCCCCTCACTAAGCTTGGTTCATCAAGCTCATGGCTCTCTTCCAAGCTTAGCCCTAGCTCCATGGATGTTTGAAAATTGTAGAAAATAGTCCATGAGAGCAAGAGAACCCTTACCTTGAGTGTATGCTGAAATTGGAGCTTGATCCTAGGTGCACCTAAGTCTTAGCACCACATAGCTTCCAATTGCCCTTTCTTGCTTTCTTTTGCCTTCAATTTTAATCTTGGAGGTATGGTGGCTATGGAAGAAGTGTAGGGGTGGAGATGTTGCATGGGGTGGAGATGCTGCATTTTTTCTACTGGAAGAGACCAAATGTGGGAGATAAAGACAAAGATAACCACTTATAAAGACTTTAGTGCACAAAACAAACTTAATGGCCTTAATTAAGATTTATGTCATTTTCCTTGCTAGAAGACCATGGTTTCTTAGTCTTAATTTCTTGGCCCACATTTGACTTTCTTGCCATGGTTTGGCCAGCCATCCCTTGAGTGGGATAAGTGATTTGGTCACTTAAATGGCCTTAAATGAGCTTAAGGGCACAAAAGACACTTAACAAGCTTAACCTTGCTTTATGTCATTTTCCTTCTCATTAATTATGGTCCCTTTGTCTTAAACTCATTGGTACACATGTGCCCATCATTGTTGACTAAATATCAAGCCTTGGCTACCTCCCCCATGGTGGGAAAACTCCAAATTGCTCAATTTGACTTAAGTCAAAAACATACACATCATAAGGCTTACATTAGGACACTTAGGTCCTCTATGCCTTTTTCCCATTTTCTTTGTCTTTAGTTATCTTCCATGAGCAATTTGGTCCTCCAATAGCACTTTCATGCAATTCATATCCTTCTCATAACTCTCCAAATCTCTTTCTTGAGAGTTTTACAATTGAGTACCTGAGTTTCCAAAATCTTACAAAAAAAGTCCATAGGTTGCTTGACAAACAAGCAATCCTTAAGGATTTTCTTGAGGGCCAAGTTACTAACTTGGAACACTTTTAAGGAGGTGTTGATCATGCCTTTTACCCCCCACACTTCAATCACTGTGGTGAGAATTACACAATATAATGGTTTTTAGTCATTATGACACACCTGTAATTCTCCCATTTTGTGAGGTGGTAACATGCGGTGCCCACATCGGGACTAACGCTTTGGCAGGAGTGATACTTTGTCAAGGGTATTTTTGGCCCACATTAAGAAAGGATGCAAGACAGTTCGTCTAAAAATGTGACAGTTTCCAGAGACACGCAAAAGTTCAAAGATTGCCCTCGGAACTAATTAACTCGACTGACTACCCCTGTCCCTTTGCAGTATGGGGCATTGACCTCATCAGCCCACTCCCGACAGCACCTGGAGGAGTGAAATTCTACGTGGTCGTAGTAGACTACTTCACCAAGTGGGTAGAGGCAGAGCCCCTAATAACTATCACAGCAAAGGATATAAAAAAAATTTTCTGGAAAGGAATTATACGCAGGTTTGGCATACCGAGGGTGATAGTCGCCGATAATGGTTCTCAGTTTATTGACAAAGGGTTCCAGGAATTCATCATGAACCTCGGAATAAAAATGCACTTCACCCTCGTAGCTCATCCCCAGAGCAATGGACAAGTAGAGGTGTCTAACAGGACCATAAAAGATGGTCTGAAAAGGAGATTAGGGGAGGCAAAGGGAAAATGGCCAGGAGAACTTCCTAGTGTGCTGTGGAGCTATCGGACAACGCCCCGAAGGGCTACGGGTGAAACACCTTTTTCACTCATCTTCGGCACAGAGGCTATTATCCCTGTTGAGGTAGTATGGCCATCAATTAGAATACAGGTGTTCGACGAAGGAGGAAACTACCCCGGGTTGAGAACAAAGCTCGACCTGGTGGATGAGGACAGAGAGATGGTCAAGCTCAGAAGAAAGGCCTTTCAACAAAGAGTGGCCATAGCCGCAAACGTGCATGCCAGGCCTAAAGGAATAAGGAAAGGAGACCTCGTCCTCCGAAAGGCCGAGTCCGAACCCTGAAAACCTTCCCACGGGGTACTTCGGCCAAATTGGGAAGGACCTTACTTGGTCCTGGATGAGGTCCGAAAGGGAGTATACAAGCTCGGCGACACCAAAGGGGGAGAACTGAAAAATACCTGGCATTCGGATGCCCTAAAGAAATTCTATACTTAGAACTTTTTTCAGAAAGATTGTAGTTACTCTTCCCTGAAGTCGTCAATAAAGACACAAGCAGGATATTGTGGCAAGATTGAAAAATTAGTTCCTTAATGGTTTTCCTTTCCGAACTAACTCCTGGATGGAGTATAAACTCTGTGGAGTTCGAAAAAAGTCTAAAGCTACTCTTCCTGAAGAAGCAAGTATGGACAAATTCAAAGAAAGTGCGTGCCTAGAATTAATTATGGAGAATCCTATTCAGAAGAATGAATGGAGATTGGAGAAAGAATCTTCATTAAAAAATTCTAAGGCAAAGATGTACAAGTAAGCAGGAGTACAAGAAAGTAAGGAGAAGCCTATTGCTGAGCGGGGACATCTGATGTCTCATCATCATTATTACGCTCAGTCGGATGCACCAGCTTAGCTGGAGGAAAATTGAGAAAATCTGGCTTTGACCATACCTCCTAGGGCCCCTCAGGAAAATCCAGAGCGGACAGGTAGGAAAGCTCAAGCTCAGGGTATTGAGCAAGGACTTGATGGCGCACCAAGAAAAAGCTGTCTTGGAAAGCCACCTTCGCCATTCGCTCAGACTTGTCCTTTTTAGCACCAAGAGCATCAAGCTCGATCTGAAGCTTGACAGTCTTCTCCTCCAGCTTCTTCTTCTTCTTGCTCTTAGCCTCCTTCTTTAAAGATTTAACCTTGGCATCTAGGTCGGTGTTCAAAGCAAGCGCCTTCGCCAGGCTCTCGCCGTCTTCAGCGTTCGCCTTACGAAGAACCTCATTCTCTAAAGAGAGAGTAGGACACTTTGAGCCGAGGTCGTCAACCTTGGCAGTGAAATCTAAGAGCAGTTCCTGCTTGCTCATTGCGAGCTCGGCCTGAAGATTCACAACATCCTCCTTCACAATCTTGAGCTCATCATATTGGAGGACATGCCTGGCACAACACTCCTTCATTTTGCTCAAAGAATCTTCGGACCGAAAATGGGCCTCTGTTTGCTTCGACGCCCAAGTGCGGAAATACCCGCTGTATGCCAAAAGCTGCAAAAAAAAAGGCCCCGAATGAGTATCAAAAGAATGATGGAAACTTAGAAGGAAAATCTCTAAATAAACAAAGAGGAAAAAACTACCTACGCGGCGTGCTCGATCATCCTCGCCACGAGGATCTCTTCATTGGGACATTCGGTGACGAGCGACTGAAACGTAGCGTTTGTCATCATCCCCATCGCCATTTGGGGAGCCATCAACTAGCTATCCTTAGAGAACAAGTTCATGTCCTCTGTGAACGTCCAGAAGGGCTCCCTCGGCACTTTGTCGAGAAGGATCCGCTTGTCCCGAAGAGCCCTTCGTCGAGCGTGAGCATCCACCCAGGGCGCCGCAGACATGTCCTCTGCAAGTTTACGCCAAAGTTCCGTCAGTGCGTCATCCCTTAGACATTCATCCAAAAAATCGTAGATACGAAAAATACTAAGGTTGGTAGGAGAATGGCTAAGGAATCAACCTGGTAGAACTTCGGCAACGTCGTCTTTAGAACCGCCCTCTCGGACTTCACCGGGAATATTCTTCCCCTTCCTTCTTCTGCTCTCTTCAAGTTCCTGAGTGGATCTTTGCTCGGAATAAGGCTCGGCGGGTAGAATGGGGCTCAATGTTGCCCCAAAAAGGGTAGGGTCTGAAGGAAGGTCCGCCGGCGTTGAAGGAAGAGCAGGAGATTGATCCTGGACCTCCACAACGACTTCGGGAGAGGGAGTAACAGCCCTAGCCTTCCTGGCCCTAGAAGGCCCGCTGCCGATCCTCTTTTTCCTCTTAGTAGGCGCCTTCTTGCACGTTTGCTCCCTCCTCTCGGCATGGCCGAGGAAGAGCGACTTGTAAAAATCAGTAGATTGATCGCCCATCTCTACAAAAGGAAAAGGCATCAGCGTAAGTCCAAAAGGAAAGAAGATATTGAAAGAAGGAAAGAGACTTACTCTCAGCAAAATACTCATATGTGATCTCCCCCCGAAGGAGCATGACTATCCAGGCCTTCTTCCCCGGAAGAACGGGCATTGGTAGACCGAAGTCACTCTTGTGCACGTTCACCACTCCTATTTCCCGAAGAACCTCCTTGGTCATAAGGTCCCACTTGATGGGAAAAGGGTAAAACGAACACGGAGGGACCTCGGGGTCCCAGTCTGCCACGGCCCGGATAAGCCTATCAAATCGATCAAACTCAACAGCCAGCTCCGGAGTCAGGAGTTTTCGGGGGTCGATGACGTCCATCTTCAAGGTCCCCGAAGCCCATATGGTAGGCACATGATGCCAATGCTCGGGGACCGGCAGGAAGAAAAACTTCTTTTGCCACCCCCACCAGCTGTCCTTGTTGTCAAAGGTAAAGGTAAACTTTTTGCTCCCAGACCCTCGGGGAAGCAGGAAGTAAAAGCCGCCCTTCGGGACCGGGTGAAGTTTGTAGTACTATATGAAGAAAAGAAAGTGGGGTTTATCTTAAATACCCCAGACATGCAAAGAAAAGAATTGAAGTAGGAGTAAGAATTTGGGGGAAGTTGGTTCACGGTGATCCCGTGGAATTTGCAAAACTCACAGATTACGCGGTGAGGAGGGTATCGAAGACGGGCTTTCAATTGAGCTCAGTAAACGGTAACCTTATGCGTATTGGACATATAGCCGTAGGTGCCCGGGATGGGCAACCTCTGGACAAGATAAGAAGGAAGGTAATACTTGGCCATCCACTTCTTCACCTTCTTCGTAGTGGTAGTGCAAGGATGAGATTTGAGAGGAAGAAAGCTCTCGGGAAGAGGTCGGATAGTTAGCAATGGGCTCGGATTCAACGGGGTCGGATCAGACATTTTTTCAAAAGAAAAGAAGGATGACTTCGGAAGGGTAAGGAAACAGAGAGACCTCGGAAAAATGACCTCGAAAGAAAGAAGAAAACAGAAATTACAGAAAGAAGCACCCACCAAAGGTCTGGTTGAAATTCCTGAACGCCGCCGTAAAAATTGCCAAAAATCGCTCCGCCGTAGAAATCACTGCCAGAAAGAATGAGAAAGACAAGAGAAGACTCTAGAGCAGATGGGAACAAAAGCAAAGAATGAGGCAAGGAATGAGGCGAAAGGCGCTTATATAGACCGAAGAGGGTAAGGGAAACGTTGTCATTATTATCCCTCGGAAGCGCAATAGACTCATTATTACTCCTCAAAGGCGAAGAGACGCAATTAGTGTGACCGGCGTAATTATCCCGCCATCCACTAGCGGCGACGTGTCATCCAACGCGAAGAGCTAAGGCACGCCCCTCTGACATAGCGAAAGCCCAGGCACGCTTATCCATAACTGACATGTTTGACCAAAGGATACGACGGTTCACGAACCTACTGCAGAAGAAAGCAAAAGCAAAAGCTGCACACGCCTTGAGGTCGCAGAAAGAACTAAGGAAGGGTACCTTGGCCATGAAGGAACGCCTTCTGAAAAAAGAGTAAATTCTTGAGTAGAGCTCCAACCACGAGTTCGGTAAAGAAGCCTTCCCAAAAGCATAAAGCCGAAGTCTCCGCTTCGACTTCCCAGGAGAGGGCATGTGATAGCCAAGGTGTCGATCACCCCCGGAGGCACGAGTTCGGACAAAGCACCAACCTCAGAAGAGAAATCACCCACCACAGAAGGAAGGATGTTCGACCTCCCGAAATCCAGCCTCAGCGTTTCTCCATTCCAGGAAACGACAATGCCAACCTCGGGGGGATGAGTAAGCAATCCTCGGAAGTGGGGGTGTCTCTGAGAAAGGTCATCTTTGGGAAATATACTCATTCGATACCAAAGGCGACCTTGGAAGACAAGTTCTCCGAAGAGGTCTCCTCTACCAAAAAGGGGCCCTCGGGAGTACGACATAAGCATTTAAGGAGCCTCTGACATATCCCCGATAATCCGCCCCCAGTCACGTCCTGATACACCGCCTGTAGGGATACTCTAGCACGCCCCTTTCGGGTTACCTAGAGCCCTAGCCTGGCAGCCCATGCCGACTAGGGGTCCTCTATTGCCCAAAAGACGTGGAACGCATCCCACCGAACACTTGTCATGATCTGGGCTGGCCATCTGAGAAGGACTATTACTACTCACCCTTCTACAAATACTTGGTAATTATTCCAGAAGAGGGAGGACACTTTTTGAGATAAGATACTTCTTTACTCTTTATCATCTGATGACCTCCAAAATACTCACTTGGGCGTTGGAGGCTCCTCCCCGGAAAAACACTCCGGCGACCTCCTAACCCTTGCTTCCTGTGACTTTCAGGTGATCTTCTCAGAGTATGTTTGTCCCGGACCTCTCTCCATTTCCATAAGCCCCTGCCACCTTCACCATGACACACAGAGGAGATGCTAAAGGGCATCAATGTTGTCCCCTGGATGGTATGTTCACCGTTGAGGACTCGTCATGAAAATCCTTACTTCCTGGACTTCGGTGAGGTGATTTAGGGCTTTTCTCCCGATGGGTAGCTGGAAAAGATGCCCTTCACCTCGGAGGTGGTTAAGACCACCTTTGGTTAAGCTACTAGGTCATCTCAGTCATAATAAAGCACTGAAAATTTCACAAAAAGCTCATCGTGATCGTCAAACAATGTTCATCGTCAGGCAATGAAGTCTCTACTATGGGCTGTTCAGTCACTGTTTGAGCTTCCGGCACGGACTAAGACTTTGGGAGTCCCTTTTCTTTATAACGTTAGGTTTCAACAATGGCAACTTGAGAATGGGTTCCCATAGAGGATGCCAAATGATGCCCGGTGGCATCCTCATTGTATGACATGCTGGCTTGAAGGAGGGACTTCTGATGTGAGGATGCCTACAAGACTTTGAAGAACAAAGGTTAGGAGCTCCACGGAGTGTGTTTTTAGGGGAGGAACCTCTGATGACAAGTTAGTATTTGCAAGAACAATAGTAGAAAGTAGAGAGCAAGGAAAAGAAAATCCTTCTTCTTCTTACCAAGGTCCCTTCTATGTATTTATAAGAAGGTTGGGGGAGGAGGTCATTTGATACAACCTGTCCAAATCATGGCACGTGTTGGGTCAAATCTAATCTGTACCTTCAAAAACAGGTATCTCCAGCTGGCCATAGGCCGTTCTGGCTGGGGGTAGGGGCGTACGCTAGGTCTCTTCATTAAAGCCTCATTAACCGTTCTTGTCATATCTCTACCCTTTCAGGGTGTAAAACACTTTCGGACAGAGAGTTTTTAATCGAGGGCTATAGGGGAATGCCTTTCAAAAGAGTGGGTGACCTTTAAGAGGCTTTTTCCTCTGTCGAGGATGGTGGATCTATGTTTTCGAGGTCAGTGGTTTGTAAATCTGAGGATGGTGAAGACACCTTTCCTTGAAGTTGGTCAAGTTAGCTTTCCAAAGGTTATGTGGAGAATTACCCGAGATCGGTGATAAGCTCCTACTGGGGGTGGCATCAAGTTAGCCAATGAGGAGATCTCGAGGGCGATAGCCCTTCGACTATCACTGGTGAAACCCTAAATCGGGATTGAATGTCGAATCGCATGATATATTATGTGTTCGGTTGCTTTCGAAGATGATTGATTAGATTAATTCATGGTGCATGAAATTGAAGCTCATAATGAATATATGAGATATATGAAGAAATGAAACAAATTGGTTAATAAGATTAACCTTAGATTGATTGGTATGAGATACCTAAATATATTAGGATTCCTGCAAAAGTTGCGAAACCTTAGCGGGACTGGCCAGCAAGACTACCGTATGTAAAACGCCACTTTATTTAAAACTGGTTACTTAATGCGCCTTAATTGGATGCATTTTTGTTGAATGAAATTTGACATGATATGCTGATTGTTGTTTGAAGCATGGTGCTTGGTTATAGCCCTTGTTGGTTGTACTTTTAAATATGACCTGTGAGTCATGCCTTATTCTTATTATTCTCATTGTACATTCTCTTCTCACCTTTCACCCCTTGAATGTAACTTAAGGTTTCTATTATTGATGTAATTGTACATTATGGGATTGTCCAAGGTGGTTTGTCCAAGTTGGTGACAATAAAAGGGCAACCAATCAAGAAGGAGAAGGAACTTGTGAAGACCTTTTTCTTTTCTTAGGCTTTTATGATATTCTCATTGGCTTGAGAATATCGCATAGTTTGGGCTATAACCATGTCACATTTACTTTCTAGATTAGCATAAGATGCATGTTTTATATTTGTCACACCCCACATAGGCCGTAGCCTGTGCACTTACAATGCCACTCACTAAGCTACCATGAAAGTTATTAGATACTTGCTCTTAAAAGTGTTATGATTAGACTTAGGTGTCGGCCAACTTTCAAACTTGTAGCTTAAGTCTTATTATTTTAAGGTTAAGGCCTGGGAGGTGCCCCAGGAGGCAGGTAGTCCTAGCTACTTTACTTGCAGCACAAGGCAAGGCCCATAGATTACTTGCAACACAAGGCAAGGCTTGCAGACTTTTCATCTTTAAGTGTCTAGGTTTTGTGCTCATCAAGTGTGGCATTCTAATGCATGGCAACCAAGAAGCCCATCTCATCGCAAGTTTAAAAACATGTTTTCATGTCAATGCACATTTGGCCTAATAGAGTCACAAAGGTTTGGCTCAGTAGGACAATTCCAAGACATATATATGAAAGCATAACTTGGCATTCATTCATTTATAACATATACACAAGTTCATAATTCAACCGAGGCCATATATACAGAAATGAAACCTCCACCAAAGTACTACCTACTTGGCAACATACCAAGGGCACCTACAATCCTAAAATAAGCACAAGTTATGCATTATGTACCCCATTCATCTATAATACCAGAGAGCCACCTTAAAGGTGTAATACAAGATCAAGGATTGTAGGAAAAGTCCTATAACCAAGTTCATGGTCATGAAAGTAAAGCAAACCACTAATGCCCATGAACACACATCCATAGCTCTTCCTAGACTTGTCCCACAAATCTACACAACGCCTGCAAAACTCAAACACATAAATTTGAGCAATAAACATTAGACTTGCATATTGTACTCATAAGCCAAGCTTTTGGTTTTGGCACATACCTTGACAAAAAGTACAATACCATAGCACACAAGTTATACACACAATCACTTAAGCTCTAAGCCTTTTCCTGACATGTATACAATAAGGGGGATGAATTTATAACTCAGTAAGGTTCACTACAACTCCCAAGAGTTTATTTAGTTAACCCGAAAGCTTAACCTCCATTAGCTTTGCTTAACCTGTAAGAAAAACAAGAAAACACCAAAACTACAAGCATAATAACATATACTCATGATAATCGAGACATATATATACATGATAACAACAACTACAAAGGGTTAGCAAGCAAATACAAGCAATCAAGCACACAACAAACACACCACAACACAATGCCTTTCTCGACTGAAACCAATAGAAAGTACACACTTATAGTTCGCACTCCAAACTTTCCGAATCAAACTCCCTTCCACTAGAGGTCCAAGTTCAAAGAGAAGTTGGCCTACTTACCTTGAACTTTAGTACTTCCCATTAATGACTAGCTAGCCAAGAATTCACATAAATCTGAAGGTTCCAATTTGCCCCATCTAGCAATCTAAGATCATATAGCTCAATAATACTGTCACTTAAAAGCCATTAATCTACTTGACCATGGAATCATTACGAAAATTAAGTAGAATTTCATGAAACCTTACCAATTACAAGCTTAAGCTCTTGGTTACCCCTTGAAGTTCCGAATCCCCCTTTGAAACTTCAATTGCAAGGTCGCCTAGTGCCGAAAACACTAAATGCTAGCTTGATTCTTCACTTTAAGCTTCAGTTGCCAAGCTTCACCATGAATCCTTCAAGAACTCAGCCCTTTCCTTGCCAAGAACAATCATAACTTGAAATAATGAAGTCAAACCCGAGATTAGTGTTTTCAGCTTGAGTGGAGACATGCAAAATTCACTTAGGTGCCACATGGCACACTAATTGGCTCTAATACCCTTCTCGGCCTTGCATAAATTTGCATGGCTCAGGCTACTCCTCTCATGCATCTTAGTATCCTTAATAGCACCCGAATGAATGTTCAAATTAGCCCTTAAACTTGGTTTTCTGCCATTAGCCACATAGTCACTTCCCATGTGCATTTTAAACCTGATAGTTCTCGGTTGCACACATACATCACTCTTGGTGATGCATTCCAAATGTTGGCACTCATAAAGACTATGATCAAGATTAGGTGGGTTTGCCAAAGAAAATTACCTATATTCATCTTGGTAAGGTGGGATGGTATAACAATGATATTGTTAGTGTTGTGCCCAAAAGTGATGCGAACCCCGATGGTATAAAGACCATGAAACGTGCCCAAGATGTTTTCCAAGCTCCACAAGACATCAAAGAGACTGGATTTTAAGACCCCCACCCCTAATCAACATGTGACTAGAAACGAGAAGTATAAGAACACCAAGAACACAAGCACACTTGTGCACCAAGGCAGTCCACAAAGAACCAAAGAGAAAACCTCTCCAAAGAGCAATATTATTTCGGCATTAATCTGTTTTTTTACAACCAGAATATGTGCCTATTTATAGGCCTAAACTAGGGTAAAAATATGGGCAAAATTCGCAGCCCAAGTCAACTAGGAAACCTAGTTACAAAGGACTCAAGAAAACCTAGTCAAACTAGGATTCCTACACCCTTTTAACACATGTTTAAGGTGTGCAGCGAATTCCATTTATCCTAAGTGACCTAAATCACTTCCATGGCCTAAATAACATCCTAAATAATGTAAATAAATAGGAAACTAAAATAAAATATGTTACAACACAAGATTGGCCATAAAAACCCCAAAATAGTCTTCTCAGGTGGTTCCTGCTTGTGTCTTCAACTTCAAGCTGAAATTCGAACTTGATGCAGCCATGATTTCTCAAAATACAAAGCATGAAAGTTGTATATCTCTTTCTTAGCTTTGAAATGACACCTGAACCACACAAAACGGACATCTAAAGCCAAAGATATGCCCAAAATACTGCAACTGCTTCTGAACCAGCGATAACTCGCAAATCGCGACTTTGAAGCTAAATTGGACCTCCTTAACGTGCAAACTGGGTTTCATGGTCTTCATATGATTTGTAGCTCCAGATGTTAGCTTTCCAATGAATCAAGAATTACTCAATTCTGATCTGTTTAGCTCAAGATATGATTTTTCTACCAGAACATCGCCAATCTGTCAACATCCAAGCTTGGCCATCATCTCCATATGATTCCTTGCATGTTTCAGCAGCTCCTTGCGAAATTCCATTCCATTATCCATTCTTGAGACAAAAGCTTGAAGTGTCACTAGTGAGCTCCTTAGCCTTCTTCCTTGTCAATGGTCCACTAGTTATCTTCAATGGATCCTTGCCATCCTTGGTTGTGCCTTCTTTGATCGTATCAGCTCCCCCCTCCTTAGAAGGATTCATCCTCGAATCAAAACCTGCATTAGAAAAGGGAATTGAATCAATAACAATGAAATAATCAACACATAAGCACTTACCTTTCACATAAGCACCAATAGCATGGAATGCTTGTGTATGGAGCTTTAATCTTGTGAAAAACCTGAACCAATATCCAAATGCAATGATAATTTTGATACCTCCAGGGTCAAAAACAAAGTTAGAAGCAATTAGCACAAAAAATCTGAAATTTTGCACAATTTTCATCTTAACTCTAGGCATCACTTTCATTGCCTTTGCCATCTCAAAAACATTACTCTCACAACAAGTAAAAGTGTAGGAATAATTTACCTTAGGGATGCTGTATGCACTCAAAACAAATGGACCTAAACTCACACAAGTGTTATGGTTATGGACCTAAACTCACACAAGTGTTATGGTTATGAAAAGCACAAGTTATGCATGTCAAGACAATAGTTTGCATAGGCCATTCAAACAAACAAGAATTGAACACAATGTGGCCTAAACTAATAACAAAACAAGGATGCACGAATTTCACAAAAATCCTAAGCATTTTAAATGAAACAAAATTGGAGTAGATAGGATTAAGTGAAACCAATTCAGTAGCAAACTTATTTTTGTATGTATATGCACAACAATGCATGAAATTTGTGAATGGGATGTGACACAAAACAAAGGACTCAACATACCTCCTTAAAAGGCTGAATTTAAAACCAGAATTTTCACTCAAAATAAAAACTTTCAGGTTTGGACATAAAGCAAAAAGATCAATGCTCAAAAGTTTGTGTAATGCATGTGTCAAGACAAAGAAATGCTTGCTGGAAATTAAAGATTGACACACAAAAATGGGCTGAACATGAATGGCAATCAAAGAAGTATGTAATGCATGTGTAAGAACAAATTTATGCATGAAAAATTCCAAAGAAGTAGATTTAACTTGAGACAGAACAAAACAATGTGAAATGGATGCAAAACAAACAAATTCAAAAACAAAAGACACCAAAACAAATTTTTCTTTAGAGAAACTCAAGCAATTCCAAAGAGGATTTGACAAAACCAAAGAATTAGAAGCTTTAAAACCATATTTTGTCAAAGTTTCATGCTTACTTCCTTCTCTTAATCTAGTTTCATGAAAACCATTCTTCAAAATAACATTGCAAGCAAACACACATTGTTTGAGATTTTCATGCAAAACCACATCATATCTAGGTGTAAGGAAGAAATACATTACAGTGGTTGGACTTAGTCTCCAAGTATCTTCCTTTGGTGTAGGAACCGCAAAATTTTCACCTTCGCACTCAATGGCTTTGGTTGGAGTTGCATTAATTTCATCCCCTTGAAACATAGGATAAGAAACAATGTTAGGCAAACTTTTGCATATGAAATCACTTGGACTTACCTCAAATTGTTCCTTTTCAACCTCCTTTGTTGGTTTGATGCATGGGACATGGCTTAGAATATTGTGAACACCAACTTCTTTAATGGGCAGCAACTCACTTGATTCTTGTAGCTTATCTCCACTTAAGTCCTGAAAAGAAGACAACACAACACTAGAAAAAGACTTTGTTATGTTAGATGAAAGTATGGCTTCTCTATAGGTCTTTCTCTCTTCACTCGGCTTAGGTTCATTGCACTCTTGTCTTCTCTCAACTTCGCACTCAATTTTTTCTCTCGGGAACTCTCCACTCTTCTTCCCCTCATTTTCACTCTTCTCACTTAATCTCTCGATTGTTCTCTCGGCTTTCCCCTCATCACTCTTGCCCTCAACTTTCCCCTCATTTACTTTTCTCTCAACCTCACTTTGAAATTTTCTTTGATCCTCCAAGACTTGTTGTGGTGAAAGTGGTACAAACATGACTGACTTTTCTTGTTGATGCCGAGACAAGTCTCCTTTTGTGGACTCCACTTTTGGCTTGGGTACTTCTCTCACATCCTTACTCCATGCTCTTCTCCATGTGAAAATTCCTTCTTGATACATCTTGGATGCCTTTGCTCTCTTGATGCTCCTCTTAGCCTCGGTGGCATGGTGAAGCAAGTCCTCCATATTGAAATAAGGCACCATTTCCACTTTGTTGGCAATCTCAGGATTGAGACAATTAATGAATCGAGCAATGGTGGTCTCCTCATCCTCCATGATTTTGGCTCGGGTCAAGGTCATCTCCAAGTCTTTATGGTAGTCCTCCACACTCCTTTGGCCTTGCACTAGCTTTTGAAGCTTGAGGCGTTGATCTTTAGTGTAGTAGCTAGGCACAAATCTCCTCCTCATCAAGGCTTTAAGGGCTCTCCATGTGTGTATGGGCTCCTCCTCATTCCTTCTCCTAGAAGTAACATCCTGATTCCACCATACAAGAGCATAATTAGTGAACTTCATGGTAGCCAATTTAACCTTCTTTTCCTCGGGGTAATGATGGCAATCAAACACCATCTCAATCTTTTCCTCCCACTCCCAATATGCATCCGGATCACTCCTCCCTTGGAAAGGTGGAATGGTAAGTTTGATGGAGCTTAGATTGTTGTCCTCCCTTGGCTCCCCCCTCATCGGAAGCCCATGGTCATGCCAATGCCCTTCTTCCTCCTCGGGCTCTTCTCTCCTTGGACCTCTCCTTGGTTGCAAGATGGGATTTGGTCTCCTTGGCAACCTCAAGTCAATGTCCTCAATCCTCCCCACAAGTCTATTGAGAGTTTCTTGAAGCTCTCTCATGGTTGGCTCATCATTGTTTCTCACTTCCATCCTCCTATCCTCCTGGCCCTCCATACTCCTGAAAATAACAAAGATCCTCACAAACACTCACCTCATGTGTTTCACTCAAAATATGAACACTCAAACACTCAATTTGTTAGTGAGATATTGCTATTCAAAGAGTTCTCAAAAGTTTTAAGAAAACTATCCTCAAAGCACACAAGAAAACTTGAATTTTTGAAGAACTATTTTGACTCCAAAAGAGGTGGGCTAAACAAGCTTTAAAAGACTCTAAGAAGCTCTTGCAATTGATGATCACAAGAACCACAAAGAAAGCTTTTCTGGCTCAAATCAATGGGATAGGTTTGTGGGCACAAAAACTTTCAACACTTTTGAGAAAAACTTCTTTTCCTTTTGCAAGCTCTTTTCTTTGTTCTTTTCTTTTCTTTTCTCTGTTCTTTTCTCTTTTCTCTCTCTTTTTTTTTCTCTTTTTTTTTTTGCTTGCTGTTTTGATGCTAAACAAATGTTCTCCTTGAAATTCCTTGCTGCCAAAGACAAAAAGTCAGTTTTCTATTCGGCCAAAACAAGAAACTATTGAAACTTGCACAATTTGAAACAACTTTTGTTGTACTGAAACTTCCTCAATTTGGATCCTTCTTTTTTTGGTGTTTTCTTGACTCTAGGATGCTGGAAACAATGAAAACAAGAAAGATTAATAGGGCTGGACATGAAACAGAAAGATAAGAAATAATCAAGAACAAACAATTTGAAACCGAGAAAACTAGACAACACGGATTGACTTCTTTTTGTTGTTTTTGTGATTTTTGGACTTGAACAAGGATGGAATAAAAAGGACAGACCTGAAACAAGAAGAAAAAGGATTAAAACAGAGAATTAAAACATGAATTTACTGAACAAAATTGAAAGAAAAATGAAGAGAAACAAGAACACAAAGATATGTCCTTCAATGGAACTTGTGGCTCTGATACCAACTGATGCGAACCCCGATGGTATAAAGACCATGAAACGCGCCCAAGATGTTTTTCAAGCTCCACAAGACATCAAAGAGACTGGATTTGAAGACCCCCACCCCTAATCAACCTGTGACTAGAAACGAGAAGTATAGAACTTCAAGAACACAAGCACACTTGTGCACCAAGGCAGTCCACAAAGCACCAAAGAGAAAATCTCTCCAAAGTAGCAATATTATTTCATGTCAAGGCTGTTGTTTTACAACCAGAATATGTGCCCTTACATAGGCCTAAACTAGGGTAAAAATCTGGGCAAAATTCGCAGCCCAAGTCACCTAGGAAACCTAGTTACAAAGGACTCAAGAAAACCTAGTCAAACTAGGATTCCTACACCCTTTTAACACATGTTTAAGGTGTGCAGCGAATTGCATTTATCCTAAGTGACCTAAATCACTTCCATGGCCTAAATATCATCCTAAATAATGTAAATAAATAGGAAACTAAAATAAAATACGTTACAACAAAAGATTGGCCATAAAAATCCCAAAATAGTCTTCTCATGTGGTTCCTGCTTGTATCTTCAACTTCAAGCTGAAATTAGAACTTGATGCAGCCATGATTTCCCCAAATACAAAGCATGAAATTTTTGTATCCCTTTCTTAGCTTTGAAATGACACCTGAACCACACACAATGGACATCTAAAGCCAAAGATATACCCAAAATACTGCAACTGCTTCTGAACCAGCGATAACTCGCAAATCGTGACTTTGAAGCTATATTGGACCTCCTTAACGTGCAAACGGGGTTTGATGGTCTTCATATGATTTGTAGCTCCAGATGTTAGGTTTCGAATGAATCAAGAGTTACTTAATTCTGATCTGTTTATCTCAAGATATGATTTTTGAACCAGAACATCACCAATCTGTCAACATCCGAGCTTGGCCATCATCTCCATATGATTCCTTCCATGTTCCAATAGCTCCCATCCTTGGTTGTGCGTTATTTGATCATATCAAAAATCCAATCATGAGATGATTGTATTTTTTCACATTGAGTCATGATATTTTATTAAGGCATTAATCCAACAATTATGTTTGTTGATTTATTTCTGCGTAACTTAACAAACATAATCATAACCCTAGAATAATGATATTTTTAAACGTCCTTGGTCTAGTATTATTGTGGAGTGGGTTGCAATAATACATCATGACTGGCATATGTGGAGACTAATATGAGATATGTAGTCTACATATGGCTACAAGTTGGAGAACTTGTGTATTGGACCGACCCACCATGAGAACACTAGATGGATCGTTATATGAGTGTCATAAGTGATTCTCATAGTGATCATGGTATATGTAGTCCTTCGAGCTAAGATCATCAAGGTTCCCTACATGTGAGTCACATACTTTGATACTTTCCTTTGTTGCTCGTAACTGAGTGAACTTGAAGGAGGTCATTGGGTATGTCACATATCAGGCGGAGGGATTTGTATGATCAAGATGGGATTTGTCCCTCCTATGTAACGGGAGTGATATCTTCGGGCCCCTTGATAGAGTGAGACTTAGAAAATGCATGGCCATGCTCGGATGAGTTGATATACGATATCAATGTCATGAGCTTAAGTTAGTCTACTCGGTAATCAAGAAACCAAAGATTGGGCTATACGAGAGTGACACATTCCATGTCTCGTGCTTAGTCTTGATATCTTGGACAAAGGGACAATGGCATATATCAATAATGATCATAAAGGTTTAGTTGAATCATCGACAATCTTGTCACTTGGGTAGCAATGATGTGTTGCTAGACACCGCTCATTGCTTATGATCATAAATGTGATTTATGATCATTGCCAACTTGGCAAGAGCCTATTGGGTTGCACACATAGAGCTATTTGGATCATTAGAGTGCATGGGTAATTATTTGTGTTATGGTTTCACTTTAATTTCGTATTAATAATGGGCCAAAGAGTTGAGCCATTATTAAGCACGAAATTAAAGCCTAATTGTTTTAGGGCTTTGAAACCCATTAGGCCTGGAAGTTGAGTCTCACTATAAATACAACTTTTAAGTGAGAAATTCGCAGGTCTCCTTGCCCTAGCCTCCAAAAAGGACAGCCACACTCTTCTCTTGCAATTCCTTGGAGGACGCAAGCTAGCACTGCGAGCACAAGAGAAACGCATCTATCGGGACACGGTGGAAGCGTGGTGATCCCGAGAGGCTCGTGTGGATACCATAGAGAGCCTGAACACGTCAACTATTCAGGTTTTGTGATTCGAATCTACAGTTGAGTGAGAGATCTAAACCGAAAATTAGGTATGAAAATTTTCGAACACCCGGTTTACCCCGTTTCACTTGGATCCTGGAAGGTTTCGGTTAAATACTGTTGCACTGTTTGGCTCCCGAAACCCATCAGATATCCAAATTGCTAACTTTGAGTCTGACTTAACTAAGTTATCCCAATAGGATTGGGAACTTAGAGGCATAGGGTTGGGCTCAAGTTCATGAGATGAGCTTGGACAAGTGTTGTTTACCCAACTATCCAAGAGTTGTATGAGATGCAATTGGCAAGGAGTGGTCTGCCTATATAACTATAACTTGGGATAAAAGCCAAAGCTGACTTAGGTTGTGGTGAAATATAAATCTTGGCTCGTTAGAATACCTTAGCATCGGGGTGTTTTGCGATGATATCGATGGTTATTATTTTGAGTAAAATAGTGGGAGTATCATTTAATAAATGTCCTTATTAAATGAATTAAAATGCATGACTCTTACACTACATCTTTACTATTGTAGATAATCATGGAAGAAAACACATCGACACTTTCGTTGCCATCGATCAATGAGAAGGAAAAACTAAATAGGGCCAACTATCTCAAATGTTACCAAAATTTAAGGATAGTCCTCAAGCAAGAGAGAAAGACTTATGTCCTAGAGTAACCCATTCCAAATGAGTCTGCTGCCACTACTCCAAGAGCTGAAAAGGATGCTCATAAGAGACATTCTGATGATGCTTTGGATGTTGCTTACCTCAAGCTTATTACCATGGAATCTAAGCTTCAGAAGCAATGTGAAAACATGGGGGCATTCGATATGATCGAACATCTGAAAATGCTCTTCCAAGAGCAAGCAAGGCATGAAAGGTTTGAAACCTCGAAGGCATTGTTTCAATGTAAAATATCTTAGGGAAGTCTTGTGGGTACTTATGCGCTCAAGATGATTGCATACAATGAGAATCTTGAGAGTTTGGGATTTGCTCTTCAGAAAGAGTTGGCTGTTGATATAGTCTTGCAATCATTGCCTAAAAGCTACAGTCAGTTTGTCATAAACTATAACATGAACAACCTTGACAAGTCCCTCCCTAAATTGCTCAACAGGTTGAAAATTACTGAGCAAAACCTTAAAAAGTCTAAGCCCATTTTGATGGTTCAAAAAGGCAATAGAAAGGGAAAAGCCAACAAGAAGAACGATAAAGTTAAAGGAAAGTCCAATGCTAATTCTTCTTCAGCTACACTGAAACCATCTAGTGGTGTGGCTAAGGAGGGGGAGTGCTTCCATTGTAGGCAACTTAGACACTGGAAGTGCAATTGCAAGCTTTATCCTTAAGAACTTGCTAAGGAGAAGGGAAGTAAGTCTTCCAGTTCAGTATTTTTATTGTAGAGACTAAATTTTCTACTTCCTCGTCTTGGGTATTGGATATTGGATGTGGATCTCACATTTGTACAAATGTGTAGGATCTAAGTAGAAGTAGAAGATTGGCCCAAGGTGAAGTGGACCTATATGTTGGAAGTGGAGCAAGAGTTGCTGCCTTAACCATAGGGACTTATGTTCTCACTTTACCTAGTGGATTAGTTTTAGCATTCGACAACAACTACTTTATGCCTACTATTAGTAGAAATTTGATTTCTATTTCTTGTTTGGACAAGAAAGGTTTTTCATTTATAATATACGACAAATGTTGTTCTATTTATTTGAATGAAATCTTTTATGGTAGTGTTCAACTTAACAATGGATTGTATGTCCTAGAACTCAAAAATCCAATCTATGCTGTGAATACCATGAAGGTCAAATTGAATGATTCGAACCTGACCTATCTTTGGCACTATCATTTGGGACATATGAATTAGACCCGCATATCCAAACTCCATAAGGATGGATTCTTTGACTCATTTAACTTTAAATCATATGAGACATGTCAGTCATGTTTATTGGGCAAGATGGCCAAAGCCCTATTCACAGGGCAAAGTGAAAGGGCTAATGACTTACTAGGACTCATACATAGTGATACATGTGGCCCTATGTCTACAGATGCTAGAGGAGGCTTCCAATAGTTCATTACCTTTACTAATGACTTCAGTAGATACGGCTATGTGTATCTCATGAGACACAAGTCATAATCCTTTGAAAAGTTCAAAGAATTCAACAATGAAGTAGATAATCAACTCGGGAAGAGTATCAAAGTACTTCAATTAGATCAAGGTGGAGAATACTTAGATCGAGAATTCCTTGACTATCTAAAGGCATGTGGTATAGTATCACAACTCACTCCATTAGGTACACCTTAATGGAATGGTGTATCTTAATGGAGAAATCAAACTCTATTACACATGGATCGATATATAATGAGTCAAGCTAACCTTCCAAACTCCATTTTGGGACGTGCTCTACAAACAACCACTTTTACACTAAATCAAGTTCCATCTAAATTGGTTTAAAAGACACCATATGAGATATGGAGTAAGCGGCATCCCAGTTTATCATTTATGAAGATTTAGGGCTATGATGCTTATATGAAACATCAGTCTTCTGACAAGCTAGGGCCTAAATCGCATAAATTCCTTTCTGTTAGGTACCCCAAGGAAACAAAGGGTTACTATTTCTATAATCCTTCTGAGCAAAACATGTTTGTTGCTTCAACTGGTAAATTTCTAGAGGAAGAGTTTATCTATAAAGGAACCAATGGGAGGAAAGTAGAATTGGAAGAAATTTAAGAACAACAAAAGGGTACCAAACTTGAAATAGAACCTAAACAGATAGCACAAGAAGTTGTGATTCAGGAGTCTGTTCTTATAGCATAAAGCCCATGTAGGTCTAGTAAGATTTGGTGTGAGCCCGAAAGATATGGATTTCTCATGACTCACACTAGCAATGTGATGCTCATGGATCAAGATAAGCCTACAACCTACCAACAAGCTAAGCCGGGGCCTAACTCTGAGAAGTTGCTAAAGGCCATGATGTCTGAGATGGAATCCATGTATGAAAACCAAGTATGGAATTTGGTTGATCCACCTTAAGGGGTAAAGCCTATAAGGTGCAAATGGTGGGTTTGTAAGAAGAAAACTGACATGGATGGTAATGTGATTACCTTTAAGGGATCATTGGTTGCATAAGGTTTCAAGCAAATTCATGGTATTGACTATGATGAAACTTTTTCACCAGTTGCCATGCTTAAATCCATCCAAATTTTATTGGCTATTGCTGCACACTATGATTATGAGATATGGCGAATGGGTGTCAAAACTGCTTTTCGATTAACTATGATTGTGAAATAACGCAAAAGGAACTCAAAAATGCTTTCCTTAATGGAAACCTACTTGAGGATGTGTACATGACACAGCCGGAGGGTTCTGTGACTCATAAGAATGCCAATGCAAGTTGCACTAGTCCTTTTATGGACTGAAGCAAGCTTCTTAGAGATGGAATCTTTGTTTTGATCAAGGAATCAAAGAGTTTGGTTTTATCAAAAATGAAGATGAACGTTGTGTCTACAAGAAGGTAATGGGAGTGCTATTGTTTTCTTGGTGTTCTATGTAGATGACATACTACTCATCGGGAATGATGTTCCCCAGCTATAGTCTGTGAAGACTTGGCTAGGGAAATGTTTCTCTATGATGGACTTGGGGGAAGTAGCCTATATGTTAGGCATTAGGATCTATAGAGATAGATTTAGAAAGCTACTCGGCCTAAATCAAAGTACATACATTGACAAGGTGCAAAAGAGGTTTGGAGGATTAATGCCTATGTTACATGGTATAACTCTTTCTAGATGTCAGTGTCTGAGTACACCTGAGGAAAGATAGCGCATGAGTAAAATTCCATATGCCTCAGCAATTGGATCTATCATATATGCCATGATGTGTACTCATCCTAATGTCTCGTATGCCTTCAGCATGAAGAGCAGGTACCAATCAAACCCCAATGAGAGTAACTAGATAGATGTTAACAACATGCTTGAGTACTCACAAAGGACTAAGGATACATTCTCAGTCTTTGGAGGTAAAGATAAGCTCATTTTAAAGGGTTACACTGATGCTAGCTTTCAATCCAATAGGGATGATTTTAGATCACAATCCAGTTATGTGTTTTGTATTGATTGTGGTGTTGTGAACCGGAAGAGTTCAAAGCCAGGGACAGTACTATCTCTACAACATAATTTGCGTACACTACCACCTCTGATGCTACGAAGGAGGCAGTTTGGATCAAGAAATTCATCATAGAACTTGGAGTGGTTCCAAGCATTGCCGACCAGATAAAGCTTTATTGTGACAACAATGGAGCGATCGCACAGGCTAAGGAACCTCTATCTCACTAGTGATCCAAATGTATACTCTAATGCTATCATCCCATATGGGAGATCATCGAGAGGGTTGATGTGAGGATATGCAGGACTCCAACAAATAGCAACATTGCTGATCCACTGAGAAAACCCCTTACGCAGCAGAAGCATGATAGCCATTTTAGGTCCATTGGTATTAGATACATGGATGATTGGCTTTAGTGCAAGTAGGAGATTGTTAGTGTTGTACCCAAAAGCCAATCATGAGATGATTGGATTTTGCACATTGAGTCATGATATTTTATTGAGGCATTAATCCATTAATTATGTTTGTTGTTTTGTTTCTGTGTAATGTAATAAACATAATTATAACCCTAGATATTCTTAAATGTCCCTGGTCTAGTATTATCATGGAGTGGGTTACAATAATACATAATGACTAGCATATATGGAGACTAATATGAGATATGTAGTCTACATATGCGTACAAGTTGGAGAACTTGTGTACTAGACCGATCGACCATGAGAACACTCATGGATCGTTATATGAGTGTCATAAGTGATTCTCATAGTGATCATGTATATGTAGTCATTTGACCTAAGGTCATCAAGCTTCCCTACATGTGAGTCTCATACTTTGATATTGCCTTTTATTGCTCATAACTGAATGAACTTGAAGCAGGTCATTGGGTATGTCACATATCATACAAAGGGTTTTGTATGATCAAGATGGGATTTGTCCCTCCTACATAACGGGAGTGATATCATTGGGCCCCTTGATAGAGTGAAACTTAGAAAATGCATGGCCATGCTCAGATGAGTTGATATGCTATTATCACCTCACAAAATGGGAGAATTATAAGTGTGTCATAATGGTTAAAAACCATTATATTGTGTCATTCTCACCATAGTAATTGAAATGTGGAGGGTAAGATGCATGATCAACACCTCCTTAAAAGTGTTCCAAGTTGGTAACTTGGCCCTAAAGAAAAGCCTTATGGATTGCTTGTTTGTCAAGCAAACTATGGACTTTTTTGTAAAGGTTTTGGAAATTCAGGTACTCAATTGCAAAACTCTTAAGAAATAGACTTGGAGAGTTACGGGAAGGATATGAATGGTATGAAAGTGCTATTGGATGACCAAATTGCTCATGGAAGACAAGTTTAGACAAAGGAAACACTAAAGGCAAGTAGGACCTAAATGTCCTAGTGTAAACCTTAAGGTGTTCAAGCTTTTGACTTAAGTCTAAGGGTAGAATTATGGGCTTATCCCACCATGTGGGAGGTAGCCAAGACTCGATAATTAGTCAAAAATGTTGGGCACATGTGTACCAATGATTTTAAGGCAAAGAAACCATAATTAGTGAGAAGGAAAATGACTTAAAGCAAGCTTAAGCTTGTTAAATGTGTTTTGTACCTGTAAGCTCATTTAAGGCCATTTAAGTGGCCAAATCACTTATCCCTCTCTCATTTTCGTCCTCCTCTAGCCCAAGAACACAGCCACACTTCCTCCATAGCCACCACACCTTCAAACTTGCAATTGATTTAAATTGAAGGCAAAAGGAAGTAATTGGAAGCAAACTAAAGCTATTGCTTGGATACATCAAGGATCAAGCTTGATTTTCGGCCTACCCACTTTGGTAAGGGTTCTATTGCTCTCATGGACTATTTTATGCAATTTTGAAACATCCATGGAGCTAAGGCTAAGCTTGGAAGAGAGCCATGAGCTTGATGAACCAAGCTTAGTGAGGGGAGTGCACTTATTGAAGGTTCTGTGACGTTGTCTGAAGTGCACAATGATGGCAGTAAAGTTAGGGTTTCTAGAGCCTAAAGTTAGTACTAACTGCTATTACAATCCTCCTAAGACCAAGTATTAGCTTGGGGAGGGCTTCCATAGTGATTTATTTAAGTTTATTACATGTTTTGTGGACTAACCTATGGTTGTTGTTGCTGCTGCATTTCATGTGTTTGTTGGTTGTGAATGGCTGCAGCATTTGGTTGCTATATCTTGTATATATGCATTGTGGTTTTTGAGTTTTAGTGTCTTTGGATGCACATTTTAATGATGGTTACATTTCTTATTGAATCCAAGTGTTACCCTTACTAGTTTTCTCAATGAAACTTACTCCCATCAATTCGGTCATTTTAGGTCCAGCAGAAAGATCACCTCCAAATTAACCTTTTTTGTTTGAGTTTTGATCTGAAATTTCAGGTACATGAACTTCCATATGTCTAGTTATGATGTAGAAATTTTGGTGATTTTAGGAGCACATTTTGTATTTCTAATGGTGGTACTTATTATGTTATGCAGCAACTGTCTAGCATCCTGTTCCGGAGTTAAGACCATTTTGTAGTGATGTGTGCATGTACATGTATTGTACATAAGATGAGACAAGTATGTGAACATTTGAGTAATGTTTTGGCTATGTAAGTGATGTGGTGCAAAGTTGCCTAAGTGTGAATGATATGCTGCTTACTTGTAAATTCTATTTTGGACACATAAAGTTGTTAAAAGTAAGGGAATTTAATTCCTATGTGTAATGGACATATATGGGATACCTTTGTAGGGTTTTTCCCTTGTGAATGAAATGTTTGTACAATTAGCAAATTTTGTATGGGCAAAATGGTCATAAAGTGACAAAATTTTTGACTTTGCACTTAAAGTTTATATCTCCCTATGTAGAAGGAATCATGGTATGAAAATTTGACCACACCTAGAGAACATCTACAGGTTAAATTGGGATTTTAAATTTCTAAATTTGGAGCCCTGTAACCAAAGATATGACATTACAAATTGGCTAAGTTACTGTTCATTTGGTCAGAATTTTGTAACCAATATAAAAAAAATTCATAACTTGGTCCATAGATGGGCTATTGATGTAAAAGAAAATTCCTTGGTTTTCTCTAAGTTCTACTTGATAATGGAGTAAAGAAAATATGGGGGTACATGACTAGAATGATACATTTTATTAGTGGAAGTTACAGGTGCAGTCGCTGGTCACTAGAACATAACAAGATTGCCTAATGTGTGGCAGCCAAGATTAAAACTTGTGCTAGTGTTTTCATTCGTTGCTGCCATAGTGTACATGAAATGTGAATATGTGTGTGATGGTTGGACCAATATGCATGTGTTTACATAGTGCCCAAGGGGGCCACTTAGGTTTGCACACTAAGGGCAGTGTTCTGATGGCCTACAGAACATTACCAATCCTGGGAGTCTAAATGTACAATTTTGGCACCATAATTGGATTACCCCGAAGTGGGTGACATATACGATATCAATGTTCTCAATTGAAGTTAGTCTACTTGGTAAGCAAGAAACAAAATATTGGGCTATATAAGAGTAACACATTCCATGTCTCGTGCTTAGTCTTGATATCTTGGACAAAGAGACAATGGCATATGCGGATAATGATCATAAAGGTTGAGTCGAATCACCTACAATCTTATGACTTTGGTAGTAATGATGTCTTCCTAGACACCGCTCATTGCTTCTGAACATAAATGTGATATATGATCATTTCCAACTTGGTAAGAGCCTATTGGGTCAAACACATAAAGCCCTTTTTGATTATTTTAGTGCATGGGCTAATTTATTTTGGTTTTGGTTTCATGATAATTTCATGTTAATAATCAGCCTAAAAATTGAGCCATTATTGAGCCCAAAATTAAACCAAATTGGATTAGGCCTTTGAAACCCATTAGGCTTGGAAGTTGTGTCTCACTATAAATACATCATATAGTGAGAAATTTGTAGCTGTTTCCCTAGCCTCCCAAATGTTCTAGATCTTGCCACTCTTTGGAGGACGTAACCTAGCACTGAAAGTGGAGTACAAACGCATTTGCCAGGACGTGGTGCAGGCATGGTGATCTTGAGACGCTCATGTGGATACCATAAAGCGTTTAAACACATCAACTATTCAGGTTTTGTGATTCGACTCAATAGTTGGGTGAAAGATCTCAACTGAATTACGTATGAAAATTTTAAACACATGGTTTACCCCATTCTACTTGGATCCTAGAGGGTTTTGGTTATATTCCACTGCACTTGTTTGGCTCCCGAAACCCTACATCCCCCTCCCCAAAAAACACACTAAGGATTCCCTTCACCCTCTTTTCTTTTTGTGCCTTTTAGGGATAGACAGCCAACCACTATGCATGCTGATGTTGAGCTTAGAAGCACGAAGTCCCATAGGATGTTAGTGAGGAACCATATAGCATAATGGCCACATAAAAACAAATGAGACTTAATCTCACATTTTACCTACACATAAGGCATGAAAACAAGCAAGACAAACATATACACAACAACTAGTAATATTACTGTAGGTCAACAAGCATAAACAAATAATCAAGCACATATGACATGGACACCACACACTAACCTTAGGCTTAGCAAACAGGGCCTAGCAAGTACTCACCTATATTATGTTCATTTCCTACATCTCATTAGTTTTCTACCCTCACTTATAACTCCAAATTCAAGAGATGAGCAGCCCTACTGACATGGCCATCCTTGGCCCTGCCTAGGAAGCTATGATAATAGATATCACGGTGGTTGCAATTGGCTAGTTATGTATGTGTGTGAATTAAAACATCATGAAACTAGTTGATTAACATAGAAAATGGAAAATGTATGCTCGTTTAGCATTGACTTGAGTACATGGAAACCATAAAACATTCCCTTGGCCAAGGCCCTTTTTATAGAAATTGAGTTCAAAAAGTCAAAGCACATATAATCAACATTTGTATTGTCAATACTGCACATAATAACCATGTAAGGGCACTAAAAAAAAAAAAGACTAAGGCCCCTCACCAAAGAGTAACCCTAGAGTCTCAAGCTCTAAACATAGACATGGGAGGCAACTAGGCATAAACGTGTACAAGCCTTTATTTAGATCCTTCCAACTAACTCTCACCTTGGGGATAAGTCCCAATGGAAAATTGCAAAAGTTTATCTATGTACTACTAGCCTCTGCGGCCAAGAAAATACTAAAGTTAGTACTGTAACTTCATCAACAAGTAACAAAGAAAACCAGATTCATAAAGATTCCCATAACATTATACCTGCAACAAAAGATTACCGTGATAACCCTCAGCGGTTACCAGGCTCAACATGGTCCAAAATTGCACAGCATAAGATAAGAGAGTGAGAATTCATAATTCTTAGTAAGGGATCTTCTCCTGCAAGGAAAAATGCTAAGTACAACACATATATATCATATGTAATCTACCATGAGCTCGTATAGCATGAGGCTAAACCTATGCACATATGTTCCAGTCCCTTAGGACTTGTCCTATACCTATTCCTCGAATTAGAAGGCATTGCCTTGTCCTCTAGGAAGCTTAGCTTGCCAATCTAACCAATGATAAATCACCAGTTGAAATTCTCCCTTATGTTGCGTAGGGGCACTATGGTGGGACTATTGTAGCCTGGGCAATAAAGATCTTGTAGACTAGGCACACTGAGGTTTCATCTTGCAACCTTGTGACTAACTGCACGGCTAAGTCACCAAGGGTACTAAACATTTTCACCTAACCTAGTGATAGTTAGTTGTGATTTGTTGTGATCCATTGAAAACTAATTTCGTTGCTTACAGTGGAAGTAACCATAAGCTACCTCAAATTTAAGAAAACTTCAAGGTTTTATAAGAGTTTTGGAAGTCTCCAAGTACCCTTGGAATGATTAGGCCTCAGGGTACCTTAAGAACCCCTTTAAACCTCCCCTTGAACCTTCTAGCAAAATTTGAAATTTTCAATTATTATGCCTGCGACAACGCGTTTTCACAGTTGTCAATGTGCTGAGAGGTCCTATGGTAATAGTGCCGTGTTGTGGGACTTGATATCTAATTGTGACGCATCACCAATATTGCAAAAACCCAAAAGATTTTCAAGTTTTGCGGCTATGAACTTTGGACACTTACCAAACAAATCAAACATGCTTGGTTACCCTCCAAACTTCACATACTTGTAAAACAAGTTGCATATATCATAACCAGCTATCACAAGTCAATCTATGATGTGTTATAACATCATTCCAATCATTATAAACCTCATAGTCCACCATGATTCAACCTTGCAAAAAAATTAATGCTATTTCAAGAATAAATTGCATTCATCAAGCAAACTCATTCTAATAACATCAACTAATCTTGAAAGTATAACTCCCTTATGTCAAATTCAAGTCACAAGCAAGATTCAGGCTACTCTTCCACACAAACCAAGTTCCACAAGTTCTACCTAAGTTCCAAGTAATCAAAGTCATATAACACCAAATTACTAACTATTAACCAATATCGTAGCTTCCAAACAACTAATAAACAAGAAATCACCAAGAAAACACTTGTTACCTCATGTCAAAAATAGGGGTTGGCTAGAAACATGATTACAAGCTTCAAAAACATAAAATTCCTCTTGAATCAAGCACCATTTCATAATTATACCTTTGGTAGGTTTAAATTTCACCAAGAACACTTGATTTCGGGCATGAATTCATGAAGAAATGGTAAAGGGAAGGATGAACTCGGGTTTGAAGATGGAAATGGCAAACATCCTTTACTTTTACCAAGTTTTATACCTCTTTTTAAAACCAAGCCACCAAAGTGTTGAAAAAGTTACAAATAAACCCCCTTCTTTTACGTGGCCTTAGTCAACCTTGGTCAAATGTTATTTATTTCAACTAAGTTTTGGTTAAAGTTGAAAGTTAGGTTATAAAATCGCATTTTTAACTACCAGGACAAGGCCTGACACTTTGGGATTTAAAAATTACTATTCCCCTGACCTATTTTTGGTGTCATAACTCCTTGGAACTTAATGAGCTTGAAATAAGGTATTAAACCATGAATTTAATAAATTTTAGCTCCCTCAGCTAAGTTCTCCACCAGGAAGGCCATAACATTTTCCCCTCCTTCTAAAATTTGTCCTCCAAATTTCACTGTAACTATGGAAAATCACTAGGATACCTTTTCAGCATATCCTACGCCATTTCTCATTTGGCTTCATCCTCACTATGGATTGACCAAAGGATCTTAACATTTGGAATCCACTTGGTTCAGAGTTTCCTAACTTGACTATCAAGAATCTTGATGGGTCTCCCTTCATAGGTCAAGTTCTCTTGGATGGGAACCATCGATGGGTTAACTATCTGTCCCGAATCAACTATGCACTTCCTTAGATGACTAGCATGAAACACGTTGTGCACTTGGGACAAGTTTGGTGGTAACACTAACTGATATGCAACTTTTCCTATTTTCTCCAGGATCTTATAGGGCCCAACATACCTGGGGGCCAACTTAGCCCTTGCCCGAAATGGGTAACTCCTTCCATGGGCGACACTTTGAGAACTACTTTTGTCCCCAACTTTAAAACTTAAATCTCTTCCTCTCAAATTTGTATACCTGGTCTGCCAGTCATTGGCTGGTTTAATCTATTTTTGGATCAATTTAATCTTTGTTCTAGTGTCGACTATGATCTCAGGACTGATGACAACCCTATATATAGGGTCAGCCCAACAATGGGGCATCATGCATCGCCTACCATATAAAGCCTCGTATGGTGCCATGCCTATAATAGTTTGGTGACTATTAATGTAGGCAAACTCAAAAAGTGGCAATTGTTGATCCTAACCACCTCCAAAGTCTATGGCACACATGTTAGTGTTGTGCCCAAAAGGCCAATCATGGGATGATTTTATTTTTGCATATTGAGTCATGACATTTTATTAAGGCATTAATCCAGCAATTATGTTTGTTGTTTTTGTTTTTGCGTAACTTAACAAACATAATTGTAACCCTACAATAATGATATTCTCAAACATCCCTAGTCTAGTATTATTGTGGAGCGGGTTACAATAATACATAACGACTAGCATATGTGGAGACTAATATGAGATATGTAGTCTGCATATGGGTACAAGTTGGAGAACTTGTGTACTGGACCGACCCACCATGAGAACACTACATGGATCGTTATATGAGTGTCATAAGTGATTCTCATAGTGATCATGGTAAATGTAGTCCTTTGACCTAAGATCATCAAGGTTCCCTACATGTGAGTCACATACTTTGATACTTTCCTTTGTTGCTCATAACTGAGTGAACTTGAAAGAGGTCATTGGGTATGTCACATATCATGCGGAGGGATTTGTATGATCAAGATAGGATTAGTCCCTCCTATGTAACGGGAGTGATATCTTCGGGCCCCTTGATAGAGTAAGACTTAGAAAAATGCATGGCCATGCTCGGATGAGTTAATATACGATATCAATGTCATCAGTAGAAGTTGGTCTACTCGGTAATCAAGAAACCAAAGATTGGGCTATACGAGAGTGACACATTCCATGTCTCGTGCTTAGTCTTGATATCTTGGACAAGGGGACAATGGCATATATCAGTGATGATCATAAAGGTTTAGTCGAATCATCTACCATCTTGTCACTTAGGTAGCAATGATGTGTTGCTAGACACCGCTTATTGCTTATGATCATAAACATGATTTATGATCATTGCCAATGTGGTAAGAGCCTATTGGGTCGCACACATAGAGCTATTTGGATCATTAGAGTGCATGGGCTAACAATTTATGTTTTGGTTTCACAATAATTTCATATTAATAATGGCCCCAATAGTTGAGCCATTTTAAAGCCCGAAATTAATGCCTAATTGGATTAGGGCTTTGAAACCCATTATGCCTGGAAGTTGAGTCTCACTATAAATACAACTTCTAGCGAGAAATTCGCAAGTCTCCTTGCCCTAGCCTTCCAAAAAGGACAGCCACACTCTTTTCTTGCAATTCCTTGGAAGACGCAAGCTAGCACTGTGAGTGCAAGAGAAACGCATCTGCTGGGACGTGGTGGAAGCGTGGTGATCCCGAGAGGCTCGTGTGGATACCATAGAGAGCTTGAACACGTCAACTGTTCAAGTTTTGTGATTCAACTCTACAGTTGAGTGAGAGATCTCAAACGAAAATTAGGTATGAAAATTTTTCAAACACCCGGTTTGCCCCATTTCACTTGGATCCTTGAGGGTTTTGGTTAAATTCCGCTGCGCTGTTTGGCTCCCAAAACCCAACAACACATACATAACATGTCTTCCAAGGTTTGTATCACTTTCTCAGATTGCCCATTAGTTTGAGGATGAAAGGCAGTACTAAGACTAACCTTACTTCCTAATGACTCTTGAAAAGCGTTCCAAAAGCTTGATCCAAACAAAGTGTTTCTATCAGATATGATATGATCTTGTATGCCATGCAGCCTTACAATCTCCTTAATATATAACCAAGTTAACCTCTCCAACGTATAGGTAATCTTTGTCACACCCCACACAGGCCCCAGCCTGTGCACTCTCAGTGCTGCTCACCATTTCTACCCAAGAGTTATTTAAATACTATTGTGTTCAGGTGTTATTAACTGCCTTTTATTTTGGCTATTATTTGTTAGGTAGTTTTAAGTCTTATTTTCTTAAGCTGAGAGTTGGGAGGTGCCCCAGGACGCTTATGAGTTGATTAGAATAGTTACTTGCAGCTTAAGTAAGGCCCAACCACTAACTTGCAACCCAAGGCAAGGCTGTAAATCTATAACTTGCAATACAAACAAGGCATACACTTAATCTGTTAAGTGTCTAGGATGTGTGTTAATCAAGTGTGCTACTCCAATGCATGTCAACAAAGATGCCCATATCATCAAGTTTTGGAAATCATTTTCATGTTCATGAACATTTGGTCAAGTAAGAAACATAAGAGATTCCATACATCAAACTAATCCTTCCATATAACATAGCATAACTTGGCACTCAAGCATCCAAATACTTAACAAAACCATAATTCAACAGAGGCTAATATACACAAAAATAGCCTACATACAAGTACTACTAACTTCGCAACATACTAAGAGTACCCATTGTCCAAAATTCACCCAAAGTTATGCATTACATACAAGTTTACCTATAGTACTCGAGAAGGATCTTAAAGACTACATACACGACCATAGTCTAAAGCACTAAACCTATGATCAAGTTCATAGTCATAAAGGCAAACCACCACACTAAAGCCCAAGAACACACATCCATCTCCTCTCCTAGAGAAGTCCCACAATTTAATCACAGCCTGCAAAACTTGTACCATAAGTTTTGGGCAGAAACCATAAACATAAGACTTGTAGGAATAATTCAATTAAGCCAAGTTTCAGTTGGCACACATAGCTCAAGCAATATATGAACTACTTGATTCACAAGCAAGCAAACCAAGCACTAATCACTCAAGCTCTAAACCTTTGCCTAAAACACAAATATAATGGGCATGAGTAATTATACTCAGTAGCATTCACAACCGACCATATTTGGTCTATTTAGTTAAGTCCAAGACTTAACCTCCACTAGCTTACTTATCCTACAAGAAAGACATTGAAAACACAAGAACACAATATACATATATAGTAACCGAGACATAACAAGCATAATTAAGCTACCTACAATTGGTTAGCACACACAAACAAACAATCAAGCACACAATTCACACACACACCAAAATGATCATTTGGCCGAAACCCAAGCATGTGCCCTTGTGTACCATTGTACTTACTACTCCACCATTTTAGTCCACCATCCACTAGAGCTCTGAAATTTCTGGCAAGTTGGCCTCCCTCACGAGAATTTCTAGCACATGCCCATAATTGATTAGCTAACCAATGCTCATAAAACCGAATCACGTCAATAAGCCCATCAAGTAACTAAGGATATTTAGCACCCTTAACCATCACTTAGTCACTCTAACTACTTGAATCATGGCACATTACCAAGCAAACAAGTAATCCGTGAACCCTACCTCTTAACAAAGCTTGAGTCTCCTCGGTTGAGCTTTAGTATCCAAATCCGAACTGTGTCTTCCAAACCAAACTTCCTAGCACATTTCGACTATCATTTAATCACTAATATCACTTGATCATGGAAAATTTCTAAGAAAACCTAGTGAATTATAAATCTTTACCTCAAGAACAAGCTTGATTGTCTTAGTTTTGCCTTAAACCTTCAAGAACACCAAGCAACTTCAAGCACTCCAAGAACACTTCATGAACATGGCAAGAACAATTTCAGCCTATCTTGGATTCTTCAAGAACAAGCTCCAATCTTCATGAACAACAAGCCATCTCCAAGCTTTTGACCATGAACTCACATAAACTCTCAAGAATAAGCAATTTTCGGCCAAGAACACTCATGAACAAGTTTCGGCCAACAACAATGACGAACAAGGAAGAACAATATGTTTTGGCCAATAGCTCTCCAAGGCACGCAAGTGCAAGAAATGCCAAATGAAAGGAATGTAAAAGCACTAGAATGGCCGGCCAACATTCCATTCTTTCATCAATAAACAATTCAATTCCCTCCACCGTCACATTAAACAATTCCTTCCCCTTAAACAATTAATTTCTTCTACCAAGAAACCCAATATAATAATGCCTCCACTTGCAAAACCCATTTGTTTAATACATAAGGCATGGCCGGCCATGGACCAAAAGTCCATGAAAATGGTCTAACTCCACACTAGTCCTTCAACAAAAATGCATGGCTGAAATTGTCCATTCCTTGTTTGCGACTTCACTTGCACCACTAGTTTAAGTGAGCAATGCAGTCCTCCAACTTTATTTCTTGCAAACTCAACATAGTCTTCCATTTAAGTGCACTTAAGGCACTTAGTTTTGTAGTCTTGCATTCACATCACTATTACCATGTTAAATTGAGTCCCTCTTGTATTTAATTGTATGTTTCTTATTTTTCTTGGCCTTAGCCAAGTACTGAAGGGTGGTCTTAACAATCTTTATAGGTATGAAGTGCATCAATTTAGTCAACCTATCGACCACTACTCATATTGCATCGTGCTGACTTCGGCTGCTTGGCAATCTAACTAAGATGTCCATCATGATGGATCCCTACTTCCTCTTCCATAAACGTAGACTTTCGAGGGTACCTGCCGGCTTTTGATGCTCAGCTTTTACCATTTCGCATGTCAAACACTTAGCTATGTATCCAGCTACATCCCTCTTAAATCCCAGCCACCAAAAGTGTGTCTTCATGTTATGGTACATCTTACTAACACCAGGATGGATACGTAGTCTACTACTATATGCCTTTTGCATGACTTACTAACGCATAGAGTCAATCTCTATGGTGCAGTATGCCATCCTTGTATCAGAAGTCTTTCCCCATAGCACCAAGTGTCTTCTCTCTTGAAATCTTATTCAACAATGGATCCTCACTTTAAGCCTCCTTGACCTTAGCCAACTAGGTTGACTGAATCTCCAAAGTGAAGACTAGGGACCTTTCTTAATCTTGCCAAAACCCATGTAAGGTGGAGAAACAGTCCCCCAACTTTTTTCCCGAGGAACTTGTAGCCTAATCTTTGGAAAAAACCACTCCCATGTACTTTCGACTAAGAGCATCAGCCACCACATTTTGCTTTCCCCGTACAATACTCAATTGAGCAATCATAATCATTTATGTACTTAATCCACTGACGTTGCCTCATGTTCAACTCCTTTTGAGTGAACAAGTATTTCAAACTCTTATGGTTGCGAAAAATCAAGAACGATCTCCTTCTCACATAATGCCTCCCAAACTTGAGTGCGAAGACTACTTCCACTAGCTCAAGGTCATTAACTAGGTAGTTCAACTTGTTAGGCCTCAACTACCTTGAGCAATAGGCAATCGCCTGATTTTCTTGCCTTAATACACACCCCAGACCAAAACCTGATGCATTTGTGTACACTGTAAAAGCCTTTTTCAGGTTTGGCAGAATGATTATTGGTGCACTTTTCATCCTATTCCTCAACTCCAGGTAAGCCTCCTCGCATTTCAGCGTCCAATCAAACTTCTAAGCTTTCTTGGTCAGGGCTATCAACGGTGTTGCTATAATAGAGAATTTCTCTATAAACCTCCTATAGTACCTTTCCAAGCCCAAGAAGCTCCTAACCCTTAAAACTGTAGTCGGCCTTTTTCACTCAACCACTACCTGAACCTTCTCAGGGGTCAACTAATAAACCCTGAGCACCATTGATATGACCCAAAAACTGTATCCTTTTGAACCAAAACTCACACTTAGACAACTTTGCATAGTCTTGATTATCCTTAGGCACTTGCAAAACTATCCTAAGGTGCTCCTCATGCTCCTGTGTAGACTGCAAGTATACCAAGATATCATCATTGAAGACTGTCCTAAGTGCTAGTGGTACGTTGCAAAAGTCTATCCACGTACTACTAGACTCGGTAGCGAAGAAAATATTATAGTTAGTACTGTAACGTCATTATAAGTAACTAAGAAAAATAGAATCATAAAGATTCCCATAACATTATAAATGCAACAAAAGACTACTACGACAACCCTCAATAGTTTTTGGGCTCAACACGATTAGAAACTGCACAACATAAGATAAGGCAGTGAGAATTTGTAATTCTTAGTAAGGGATCTTATCCTGCAAGGAAAAATACTAAGGACAACACATAAATTATCATATGTAGTCTACTATGCTCGTACAATATGAGGCTAAACCTATGCACATATGTTTCAGTCCCTTGGGACCTGTCCTCTACCTAGTCCTTGAACTACAAGGGATTGCACTGTCCTCTAGCAAGCTTGGCTTGCCAATCTAACTAATATTAAATCACTAGTAGAAATTCTTCCTTATATTGCATAGAGGCACTATGGTGGGACTATTGTAGCCTAGGCTAGAAAGACCTTGTAGACTAGGTGCACTAAGGTTTCACCTTGAAACCTCATAACTAACTGCATGGCTAAGACACCAAAGGTACTAAACTTTCTCACCTAACTGAGTGATACTTAGTTGATATCCATTCGAAACTAATTTCCTTATTTATGGTGGAAGTAACCATAAGCTACCTAAAATTCAAGAAAACTTCAAGGTCCCAGAAAAGTCTTGGAAGTCTCAGAGTACTCTTGGAATGATTAGGCCCCAAGGTACCCTAAGAACCCCCTTAGACCTCCCTTTGAACCTAGCAAAAGTTGAAAATTTCAATCATTATGCCTCCGACGGCACGCCGCCACCCATAGTTGTCAACGTGCTGTGAGTTTTTGTGCAAATGGTGACACATCATGGGAGTTGCTATCTAATGGCGACGCGTAGCCAATACTTTGAAAATCTAGAAAGTTTTTAGGTTTTGCTGTATGGACTTTGGACACTTACCAAACATATCAAACATGCTTGGTTGGCCTCCAAACTTCACATACCTATAGAAAAAGTTGCATAGATCACAACTGAGTATCTAAAGTCAATCTATGATGCACTATAACATCATTCCAATCATTACAAACCTCATAGTCCACCATGATTCAACCTTGCCCAAAAACTAATCCTATTGCTAGAATTACTTGCATTGATCAAGCAAAGTCATTCCAACAACATCAATTAAGGTTGAAAGTATAACTCCTTTACCTCAAATTCAGTTCCCAAGTAGGAATCAAGCTACTCTTCCATGCAAACCAAGTTCCACAAGTTTTACCTAAGTTCCAAGTAATCAAAGTCATATAACACAAAATTACTAACTCTTAACTACAACCCAAGCTTCCAAATAACTAATAAACAAGAAATCACCAAGAACACACATGTTACCTCATATCAAAAATAGGAGGTGGCTAGAAACATGATTCCAAGCTTCAAAAAGATAAAATTCCTCTTAAATCAATCACCCTTTAGGAATTATACCCTTTGTAGATTCAAATTTCACTAAGAACACTTGATTTTGGGCATGATTTCATGGAGAATTGGTAAAGCGATGGATGAACTCGGGTTCGAAGATGGAAATGGCAGCCATCCCTCACCTTTACCAAGTTTTATTCCTCTTTCTAAAACCAAGCCACCAAAGTACTAAAAAAGTTACAAATAAACCATATTCTTTTAGGTGGCCTTAGTCCACCTTGGTCAAATATAATTTATTTCAACTAAGTTTAGGTTAAAGTTAAAAGTTAGGTTATAAAACCTCATTTTTAACTCTTGGGACATAGCCCGACACTTCATGATCCAAAAATTACTATTTTTCCTCTAACCTCTTTTTTGTGTCATCACTCCTCAGAACTTAGTGAGCTTGTATAAAATGCTTAATCTTGCTTAGTTAGCATGAAATAAGGTATTAAGCCATGAGTTTAACAAATTTTGTGTCCCTCAGTTGAGTTCACCACTAGGAGGGTCATAACAACTACTCATCCTTGAACCCTAGTACTTGCATCTTGCATAACTAACTAGTGAATTCCTTAGTTACCTAAGAGTAACCTTAGCCTCTACAGCTTCATAGGATCATTTAGCAAGTAAGCTATCACCTAAGTGCTTAGTGTTCTACTTGAATAAGGCAATTAAACCCAAATTCAAGGAGAAACATAAATGATCCTTTGCCAACAATGTGGCCCCTCTCTAAGCCAACCTTCACTTGGCCTATTCAAGCTTTGAAATCACACTTTGAAGATTGCCCAAGTCTAAAACACCTTGGATGAGCTTGCCTTCACTTCTTTGCTTGAATTCCACTCCAATTTGGCATAAACCCAAGTATGAATGCAAGAACAACCCAAGTTACTAGAAATGGAGCTCTGACCAAAATCCAAACCTGCATTATAGAAGTGGAGCCATGTAGACTTCAAATTAGGACAAGTGGCACTAAAAGTGGATCAAATGCTAGCCCCGGTCAGCCTCTTTTTGTGTACGATGTTTTGCTATCTCCAAGAACAAGATTCCTACAATTTGGTCACTCAAACAAATGTTCAATTGAGGGCCCAAACTTGTAACTCTTCCACCAACTCCCTAGGTCCCTCAAGCATGCATTTGTGTGCAACTAAGTAGGCCTACATTCGATAGGCCCCTATGCACTTTCTCAGCCTACTAGCCTAAACCTTAGCATCTGTTGTCCTTATTTTGCTAGGCTTTGTTTCCATTCCTAACTAGTCTAGGCTTGTGTATTAAGGAGGGTTATGACATGAGCAAAGGTTCAACAACCTTATATGCTATACCGCTTAGTATGAAGGTCAAGAGGAGCTGAAGGCCAAGAGATTCCTCAAGGGATTCAAACTTGAATGAAGGCAAATACTTAGGGTAGTGGAAGCCCGAGTGTTCTATGAGGTAGTGTGGAGAGCCATAGCCTTGGAGTAAGATTTTAACGGTGAAGTTATGAGTGGCCCTAGTAGAGCTATTGGTGTACAGAAGTACTCCAATAAAAGAGGCCAATAAGAAGTTGGGGGACATGAGGCATATTATAAACTGACTGAGGGCTGCTTGGATAGTGGAGCCTAGGATCACTTTGTAAAGGATTAGCCTATGAAGAAGTAAGAGTAGAGGTTGGTGGGAAGGTTTAGCAATAGGTGGTCTTGTGGGTACCTGCCATAATAAGGCAGAATATGCCTGCACTGAAGAAAGACCAAGGCCCCAGCTTGCCCTTGTACAAGAAAAGGAATAGTTAGGCTCCTAGATGGTTGTTCTTGTTGGAGACCTCAAATAGGACCTAAGAAACCAAGGAACCTAAGGCTTAAGATGAAGGGATAGGGTAATCTAGGCTAAACAAGAAGGCACTGGAAGGTACCATTTTCTTTAATGGTTATGAAGTGTCTGTCTTATTTTATACTAAAACATCTTTGTCTATGATATCTTCTAGGCTTGTTAATGCTATGAATCTTAAAGTATGCACGATGAATAACATGTACCTAGTTAAAACTGCTATGAATGAGATTATGTTCACATGCCATGAAGTGAAAGATTCCATACTTAGGCTTCTTAAACTAAAGCTTAGGCCTAACTTGATAGTCTTGCAGACTAGTGGCTATGACATCATACTAGGTATGAACTGGCTTGGTGACAATAAGGTAGTGATAGACTGGCACTCTAGGCAACTCTACTTATCAGGCTATGAACAACATGTTATCGGAGGTTTACATAAGTTAACACCCAAGAGGTGTCCAAAAGAAGTAGAACACAAAACCATCACAGTTAAGGGTAAGTATATGGGATTGAATGGTAATCAGCTAACCAGTGAACTAGGTAGGATTCCCATAGTGTAGGAGTTTCCTGAAGTGTTCACCACATACCTACCTGGACTACTTCCTATAAGAGAGGTTGAGTTTGAAGTTAGATTGGTGCCAAGAGGCAATTCCTGGAATGGTTAAGGTTAGAAAATAGTTGGATGAACTACTAGATAAGGGTTTCAAAAGGCCAAGTACTGTTAGTGTTGTGCCCAAAAAACCAATTATGAGATGATTGTATTTTTTGCAAATTGAGTCATGATATTTTATTAAGGCATTAATCCAGCAATTATGTTTGTTATTTTGTTTCTGCGTAATGTAATAAACATAATTGTAACCCTAGAACAATGATATTCTTAAACATCCCTGGTCTAGTATTATTGTGAAACGGGTTGCAATAATACATAACGACTAGCATATATGGAGACTAATATGAGATATGTAGTCTACACATGGGTACAAGTTGGAGAACTTGTGTATTGGACTGACCCACCATGAGAACACTACATGGATCGTTACATGAGTGTCATAAGTGATTCTCATAGTGATCATGGTATATGTAGTCCTTCGACCTAAGATCATCAAGGTTTCCTACATGTGAGTCACATACTTTGATACTTTCCTTTGTTGCTCGTAACTGAGTGAACTTGAAGGAGGTAATTGGGTATGCCATATATCATACAGAGGGATTCGTATGATCAAGATGAGATTTTTCCATCCTATGTAAAGGGAGTGATATCTTCGGGCCCCTTGATAGAGTAAGACTTAGAAAAATGCATGGCCATGCTCGGATGAGTTGATATACGATATCAATGTCATCAGTTTAAGTTGGTCCACTCGGTAATCAAGAAACCAAAGATTGGGCTATATGAGAGTGACACATTCCATGTCTCGTGCTTAGTCTTGATATCTTGGACAAAAGGACAACGGCGTATATTGGGGATGATCATAAAGGTTTAGTCGAATCATCGACAATCTTGTCACTTGGGTAGCAATGATGTGTTGCTAGGCACCGCTCATTGCTTATGATCATAAATGTGATTTATGATCATTGCCAACGTGGTAAGAGCCTATTGGGTCGCACACATAGAGTTATTTAGATCATTAGAGTGCATGGGCTAATAATTTGTGTTTTGGGTTCACAATAATTTTGTATTAATAATGGGCCTAATAGTTGAGGCATTATTAAGCCCGAAATTAAATCCTAATTGGATTAGGGCTTTGAAACCCATTAGGCCTGGAAGTTGAGTCTCACTATAAATACAACTTCTAGTGAGAAATTCGCAGGTCTCCTTGCCCTAGCCTCCCAAAAGGACAGCCGCACTCTTCTCTTGCAATTCCTTGGAGGACGCAAGCTAGCACTGCGAGCGCAAGAGAAACGCATCTGTCGGGACGCGGTGGAAGCGTGGTGATCCCGAGAGGCTCGTGTGGATACCATAGAGAGCTTGAACACGTCAACTGTTCAAGTTTTGTGATTCGACTCTACAGTTGAGTGAGAGATCTCAACCGAAAATTAGGTATGAAAATTTTCGAACACCCGGTTTACCCCGTTTCACTTGGATCCTGGAGGGTTTCGGTTAAATTCCACTGCGCTGTTTGGCTCCCGAAACCCAACAGTGGTATCAGAGCTACTGGTGAAACCCTAAATCGGGATTGAGTGTTGAATCGCATGATGTTATGTGTTCGGTTGCTTTTCGGCCATGATTAATTAGATTGATTCATGATGCATGAAACCGGAACTCGTAATGAACATATGACATATATGAAGAAATGACACTAATTGGTTAATGAGATTAACCCGAAATTGATAGGTATGAGATACCTATATGGATTAGGATTCTTGCAATAGTTGCAAAAACCCTAGCTTGGTTCGGATTCGGCCTGTTCGGGCACCGAAAGTAAGGTATTTTTGGTGGCTCGAATGGAGGAGTCTCGGGTGCCTACTTGCTCGAAATAGAAGATTTCGGGCTAAGCAATTGTAAGACAATTTTTTGTGCCGGGGGGCGCTGCCCCCCTACTTGCCCGCAAGGGTGGCTCCCCTTGACCCCGTTTTTTGACCGGGGGGCGGAACCCCCCACCCCCCCGCAAGGGCGGCTCCCCTTGCCGGGGACGGTCAGCGGAACCACCGCCCGCTGACCGGCCAGCGGGACCGCCGTATGCGAAGCGCCACATAAATAAAAACTGGTTAATCAACACGCGAAAATTGGCATGCATCTTTGTTGAATGAGATTTGACATGATATGCTGATTGGTGTTTGAAGCATGGTGCATGGTTATAGCCCTTGATTGGTTGTACTTGTAAATACGGCCTGCGAGTCGTGCCTTTTCTTATCACTCTCATTGTACATTCTCTTCTCACCTTACTCCCCTCGAATGTAACTCGAGGTTTCTATTATTGATGTAATGGTGCATTATGGGATCATCCAAGGTGGTATGTCCAAGGATCATCCAAGGTGGTATGTCCAAGGAGGTGACAACAAAAGGGCAACCAAGAAAGGAAGAGAAGGAGCTTGTGAAGACTCTTTTCTTTTCTTAGGCTTTTATGATATTCTCATTGGCTTGAGAATATCGCATAGTTTTGGCTATAACCATGTCACGTTTACTTTCTTGTACGCATGAGATGCATGTTTTATATTTGTATGTGATGCATGTATAAGACAACCGGAGATAACAAATTGGTGAGATCAAACAAAAAAAAATCCCTCAAACAAATATTAAGTCATTAAATGTGATGCCTTCCAAATGTTGGCACTCGTCAAGACTTTGATCAACATTAGGTGGGTTTGCCAAAGCAAAGCACCTATGTTCATCTTGGTAAGGCGCGATGGGATAATAGTGATATCCAAACTGCTAACTTTGGGTTCGACTTAACTAAGTCATCCTAATAGGATTAGGGACTTAGAGGCATAGAGTTGGGCTTAAGTTCATGAGATGAGCTTGGACAAGTGTTGTTCACCCAACTATCCAAGAGTTGCATAAGATGCAATTGGCAAGGAGTTGCCTACCTAAATAGCTGTAACTTGAGAGAAAAGCCAAAGCTGACTCAGGTTGTGGTCAAATATGGATCTTGGCCCACTAGAATACCTTAGCGCCGAGGTGTTCCAAAATAATATCGAGGGTTATTATTTTGAGGAAAATAGTGGGAGTATCGTTTAATAAAAGTCCTTATTAAATGAATTAAAATACATGACTCTTACACTGCATATTTACTGTTGTAGATAACCATGGCACAAAACACATCGACACTTTCGTTGCGATCGATCCTTGAGAAGGAAAAACTGAATGGGACCAACTTTCTCAAATGGTACCGAAACTTGAGGATAGTCCTCAAGCAAGAGAGAAAGGCTTATGTCCTAGAGCAGCCCATTCCGAATGAGCCTGCTGCCACTGCTCCAAGAGCTGAAAGGGATGCTCACAAGAGGCATTCTGATGATGCTTTGGATGTTGCATGCCTCATGCTTATTACCATGGAATCTGAGCTTCAGAAGCAACATGAGAACATGGGGGCGTTCGATATGATCGAACATCTCAAAATGCTTTTCCAAGAGCAAGCTAGGCATGAGAGGTTTGAGACCTCTAAGGCATTGTTTCAGTGCAAGATGTCTGAGGGAAGTCCCGTGGGTCCTCATGTGCTCAAGATGATTGGGTACATTGAGAATCTTGAGAATTTGGGATTTGCTCTTCAGAAAGAGTTGGCTATTGATGTAGTCTTGCAATCGTTGCCTGAAAGCTACAGTCAGTTCATCATGAACTATAACATGAACGACCTTGACAAGTCCCTCCCTGAATTGCTCAACATGTTGAGAACTGCTGAGCAAAACCTTAAGAAGGCTAAGCCCATTTTGATGGTTCAAAAGGGCAAGGGAAAGGGAAAAGCCAACAAGAAGAAGGATAAAGCTAATGGAAAGTCCAATGCTAATTCTTCTTCAGCTGCACTGAAACCAAAGGGTGGTGTGGCAAAGGAAGGGGAGTGCTTCCATTGTAAGCAACCTGGACACTGGAAGCGCAACTGCAAGCTCTATCTTGAAGAACTTGCTAAGGAAAAGGGAAGTAAGACTTCCACTTCAGGTATTTTTGTTATAGAGGCTAACTTTTCTACTTCCTCATCTTGGGTATTGGATACTGGATGTGGATCTCACATTTGTGCAAATGTGCAGGATCTAAGTAGAAGTAGAAGATTGGCCCGAGGTGAAGTGGACCTACGTGTTGGAAATGGAGCAAGGGTTGCTGCCTTAGCCGTAGGGACTTATGTTCTCACTTTACCTAGTGGATTAGTTTTAGAATTAGACAACTGCTACTTTGTGCCTACTATTAGTAGAAATTTGATTTCTGTTTCTTGTTTGGACAAGAAAGGTTTTTCATTTATAATAAAGGACAAATGTTGTTCTATTTATTTGAATGAAATCTTTTATGGTAGTGCTCAACTTAGCAATGGGTTGTATGTTCTAGACCTCGAAGATCCAATCTATAATGTGAATACCAAGAAGGTCAGATTAAATGATTCGAACCCGACCTATCTCTGGCACTGTCGCTTGGGCCATATAAATGAGACCCGCATATCCAAGCTCCATAAGGATGGACTCTTGGACTCATTTGATTTTGAATCATATGAGACATGTGAGTCATGTTTGTTGGGCAAGATGACCAAAGCCCCATTCACAGGGCAAAGTGAAAGGGCTAATGACTTACTAGGACTCATACATAGTGATGTATGTGGCCCTATGTCTACACAAGCTAGAGGAGGTTTCCAATACTTCATTACTTTCACTGATGACTTCAGCAGATATGGCTATGTGTATCTCATGAGACACAAGTCAGAATCCTTTGAAAAGTTCAAAGAATTCAAGAATGAAGTAGAGAATCAACTCGGTAAAAGTATCAAAGTGCTTCATTCAGATCGAGGTGGAGAGTACTTGGATCGAGAATTCCTTGACTATCTGAAGGAGTGTGGTATAGTATCACAACTCACTCCACCAGGTACACCTCAATGGAATGGTGTATCTGAAAGGAGAAATCGAACTCTGTTAGACATGGTTCGCTCTATGATGAGTCAAGCTGACCTTCCAAACTCCTTTTGGGGACATGCTCTAGAGACAGCCGCTTTTACACTAAACCGAGTTCCATCTAAATCGGTTCAAAAGACACCATATGAGATATGGAGTGGGAGGCGTCCCAATTTGTCTTTTATGAAGATTTGGGGCTGTGACGCTTATGTGAAACGTCAATCCTCTGACAAACTAGGGCCCAAATCTCAAAAATGCCTTTTTGTTGGGTATCCCAAAGAAACAAAGGGTTACTATTTCTACAATCCTTCTGAGCAAAAAGTGTTTGTTGCTCGAACTGGTGTCTTTTTAGAGAAAGAGTTTATCTCTAAAGAAACTAGTGGGAGGAAAGTAGAACTTGAAGAAATTCAAGAACAACAAGGAGACATCGAACCTGAAATGGAACCTGAACAGACACCACAAGATGTTGTGGTTCAAGAGTCTGTTCCTGTAGCACAGAGCCCACGTAGGTCTGGTAGGATTCGGCGTGAGCCCGAGAGATATGGATTTCTCATGACTCACACTGGTGATGTGATGCTCATGGATCAGGATGAGCCCACAACCTACCAACAAGCTATGTCGGGGCCTGACTCTGAGAAGTGGCTAGTGGCCATGAAATCCGAGATGGAATCCATGTATGAAAACCAAGTATGGACTTTGGTTGACCCACCTGAAGGGGTAAAACCCATAGGGTGCAAATGGGTTTTCAAGAAGAAAACTGACATGGATGGTAATGTGATTACCTTTAAGGGACGATTGGTTGCAAAAGGTTTCAAGCAAATTCATGGTATTGACTATGATGAAACTTTTTCACCAGTTGCTATGCTTAAATCCATCCAAATTTTGTTTGCTATTGCTGCACACTATGATTATGAGATATGGCAAATGGATGTCAAAACTGCATTCCTAAATGGAAAGCTACTTGAGGATGTGTACATGACACAACCTGAGGGTTTTGTCACTCCTGAGAATGCCAATAAAGTGTGCAAGTTGCAAAGGTCCATTTATGGACTGAAGCAAGCTTCTCGAAGTTGGAATCTTCATTTTGATGAAGCAATCAAAGAGTTTGGTTTTATCAAAAATGAAGATGAACCTTGTGTCTACAAGAAGGTTAGTGGGAGCGCTATTGTCTTCGTCGTGTTGTATGTAGATGACATACTACTCATCGGGAATGACATTCCTGAGCTACAGTCTGTGAAGACTTGGCTGGGGAAATGTTTCTCTATGAAGGACTTGGGTGAAGCAGCCTATGTGTTAGGCATCAGGATCTATAAAGATAAATCTAGAAACCTTCTTGGCCTAAGTCAAAGTACATATATTGACAAGGTGCTAAAGAGGTTTAGCATGCAAGATTCCAAGAAAGGATTCTTGCCCATGTCACATAGTATCACTCTTTCTAGATCTCAGTGTTCGAGTACACCCGAGGAGAGAGAGCGCATGAGCAAGATTTCATATGCCTCAGCAATTGGATCTATCATGTATGCCATGATATGTACTCATCCCGATGTCTCATATGCTTTGAGCATGACGATTAGGTACCAATCAAACCCCGATAACAGTCATTGGACAGCTGTTAAGAACATCCTTAAGTGCTTACGAAGGACTAAGGATGCATTCTTGGTCTTTGAAGGTGAAGATGAGCTCGTTTTTTAGGGGTTACACCGATGCAAGCTTCCAATCCGATAAGGATGATTTTAGATCGCAATCTGGTTATGTGTTTTGTATTGGTGTTGGTGCTGTGAGCTGAAGAGTTCAAAGCAAGAGACAGTAGCTGACTCTACAATAGAATCTGAGTACATTGCCGCCTCTGATGCTGCGAAGGAGGCAGTTTCGATCAAGAAGTTCATCACTGAACTTGGAGTGGTTCCAAGCATTGCTGACCCGATAGAGCTTTATTGTGACAACAATGGAGCAATCGCACAGGCTAAGGAACCTCGATCTCACCAGCGATCCAAACACATACTTCGACGCTATCATCTCATCAGGGACATCATTGAGAGGGATGATGTAAGGATCTGCAGGACTTCGACAGACAGCAACATTGCTGATCCACTAACAAAGCCCCTTACGCAGCAGAAGCATGATAGCCATTCTAGGTCCATCGGTATTAGATACATGGATGATTGGCTTTTAGTGCAAGTGGGAGATTATTAGTGTTGTGCCCAAAAAGCCAATCATGAGATGATTGTATTTTTTGCACATTGAGTCATGATATTTTATTAAGGCATTAATCCAGCAATTATGTTCATTGTTTTGTTTCTGCGTAACGTAATAAACATAATTGTAACCCTAGAACAATGATATTCTTAAATGTCCTTGGTCTAGTGTTATTGTGGAGCGGGTTGTAATAATACATAACGACTAGCATATGTGGAGACTAATATGAGATATGTAGTCTACACATGGGTACAAGTTGGAGAACTTATGTACTAGACCGACCAACCATGAGAACACTACAAGGATCGTTATATGAGTGTCATAAGTGATTCTCATAGTGATCATGGTATATGTAGTCCTTCGACCTAAGGTCATTAAGGTTCCTTACATGTGAGTCACATACTTTGATACTTTCCTTTGTTGCTCATAACTGATTGAACTTGAAGGAGGTCATTGGGTACGCCATATATCATGCGGAGGGATATGTATGATCAAGATGGGATTTGTCCCTCTTATGTAACGGGAGTAATATCTTCAGGCCCCTTGATAGAGTAAGACTTAGAAAAATGCATGGCCATGCTTAGATGAGTTGATATACGATATCAATGTCATCAGTTTAAGTTGGTCTACTCGGTAATCAAGAAACCAAAGATTGGGTTATACGAGAGTGACACATTCCATGTCTCATGCTTAGTCTTGATATCTTACACAAAGGGACAATGGCATATATCGGGGATGATCATAAAGGTTTAGTCCAATCATCGACAATCTTGTCACTTGGGTAGCAATGATGTGTTGCTAGACACCGCTCATTGCTTATGATCATAAATGTGATTTATGATCATTGCCAACGTGGTAAGAGCGTTTTGGTTCACACACATAGAGTTATTCGGATCATTAGAGTGCATGGGCTAATAATTTGGGTTTTGGGTTCACAATAATTTCGTATTAATAATGGGCCCAATAGTAGCCATTATTAAGCCCGAAATGAAATCCTAATTGGATTAGGCCTTTGAAACCCATTAGGCCTGGAAGTTGAGTCTCACTATAAATACAACTTCTAGTGATAAATTCGCAGGTCTCCTTGCCCTAGCTTCCCAAAAGGACAGCCGCACTCTTTTCTTGCAATTCCTTGGAGGACGCAAGTTAGCACTGTGAGCGCAAGAAAAATGCATCTGCCGGGACGTGGTCAAAGTGTGGTGATCCCGATAAGCTCGTGTGGATACAATAGAGAGCTTGAACATGTCAACTGTTCAAGTTTTATGATTCGACTCTACAGTTGAGTGAGAAATCTTAACTAAAGATTAGGTATGCAAAATTTTTGAACACCCAGTTTACCGCATCTCACTTGGATCCTGGAGGGTTTCGGTTAACTTTCACTGCGCTGTTTGGCTCCCGAAACGCAACAAGTACATCCCCCTGGGGGCACCTGTACTTTTTGTGAAAAAGAAGAATGAAACCCTCAGGTTGTACGTTGACTACAAAAAGCTCAACACACTAATTATCAAGAATAAGTACCCCCGCAAGGATAGAGGATCCATTTGATCAGTTGAAGGGCACTAGAGTGTTTTTCAAGATAGACCTCAGATCAGGATACTTCCAGCTGAGAGTTAAAGATGAAAAGATGCCTAAGACAACTTTTGGGACAAGGTATGGCCACTTTGAGTACACAGTGATGGCATTTGATCTCACTAATGCCCCAGCCTTTTTCGTGGACCACTTTTTTTTATAGTGTTTATAGATGTTATATTGGTGTACTGAAAGGATGAGCAAGCCCATAAGGAGCTTTTAAGATTAGTACTAGCCCTACTTAAGGAGCACAAGTTGTATGGCAAGCTAAGTAAGTGCCAATTCTGGGCTAAGGAAGTTGAATTCCTTAGACATTTGATCAATGAGCATGGTTTAGTGGTTGGTGCTAACACGATTAAAGTTGTGTTGGAGTCAATGCAACCTTAGAATGTGAGGGAAATAAGAAGCTTCCTGGTGTTTGTTGGCTATTATAGGATATTTATACTTAGGTTCTCTATAATGGTAGCCCTACTAACTCAATTGACAAGGAAAGACTAGAAGTTTGGGTGGGGCAAGCAATGTGAGGCTAGTTTCCAAGAAGTCAAGGAAAGACCGACTGCAGCTCCAATATTGGTTTTACCAAACCCTGGTAAAGAGTATGAAGTGTATATAGATGCATCTTAAGTAGGCATATGCTATGGTTTAAGGTAAAGGAAACAAGAAATAGCTATTGGTTCAAGGCAGCTTAGGCCTTACAAGAAGAATTATCTAGTTCATGATCTAGAATTGGCAGTAGTGGTCTTTGCAGTTAGACAGTGGTGATGCTATTTTCTAGGAAGTAAGTTTCAATTCCTCACAAACCACAAGATTTTAAAGTATTATTTACTTAAAAAGAATTGAACATGAGGTAGAGGAGGTGGCTAGAGTGCTTAAAAGATTTTTAGTGTATCATTGAGCATACTGCTGGCAAATCTAATGTAGTAGCTATTGCCTTGAGCAGGAAGTATGCAGGAGTAGTCAACACCAAAAGAGAGCAGACTAGAATAGAAGTGCTTAGTTTAACTAAGCTAGTCAAACAATGGGGGCAATGGGAAATGGACCAAGTAAGGGTCCTAACCATTAGGTCGGAGTGGAAGGACCTAATAAATTAAGCATAGTTGCAAATGAGGAGCTCTATAATGTTTATGGACAGAAACAAGGAAAGTTTTACTAAGGCTTTTCTTTTAGGCAAGGATTGCTGTACTTCAAAAATATAATCTATGTGCCTAACAAGGATGATCTTAAGCAATAGATTTAGGAGAAAGCCTAATTTAGTATGCTAAATGTACATACTAGAGCTCAAAAGATGTAAAAGGATTTGTGATACCATTTCTAGTGGCCTTACATCAAGCAGTAGATTGGTGCTTTTGTGGCTAAATGTATGACTTGCCAACAAGTGGTATACTATAGAGTGAACCCATACCAAAAATAAAGTGGGGCTCCACATCTATGGACTTTATTGTCGGTATGCCATTAACCAGAAGAAAGAACAACACAATCTGGGTCATAGTAGATAGAGTTACTAAGGCAGCCACTTTTTGCCTATAAACTTCACTTATTATTTGGATAAGTTGGCTCAACTCTACATTAGAGAGATAGTGAGGTTGTGCGATGTACTATGTGAAATTGTCTTAGACAAAGATGCTAGGTTTGTTTCTAGGTTCTAGAGGTCATTGCATCATGCCATGGGCACTAAACTGAAGTTTAGCTCAGTATGCCTTCCTCAAACAGTTGGGCAAAGTGGAAAAACTATAAAATTTTTGGAAGATATGCTGAGGTGTTATGTCATAGACTTCCAAGGAGATTTAGGGCCAACACCTGCCTTTAGTGGAGTTTCCTACAATAGTAGCCATCACTTAATGATTGGCATTGCAACTTATGAGGCACTCTATGGTAGGAGGTGCATAACCCCACATTGTTGGCATGAACCTGGAGATAAGTTATAAATAGGACCGTAGCTCAAAAGAGAAACTACTGGGACGATTATGCTAATCCAAGAAAGGATTAGAGCTACCAACAATAGTTAAGAGTCCTATGCAAAGTATAGGAGGACAAGGGAGCTTGAGTTTTAAGTTGAAGATTGGTTGTGGTTGAAGGTATCACCCATACAGGGAGTGATGAGATTTGGCAGGAGTGTGAAGTTAGCCCTAAGGTATGTAAGATTGTACCTAGTAGTGGCAAGAGTTGGAAGTGTAGCCTAAAGGTTAGAGCTACCTCCTAAGCTAGAACATTTGCATGATGCCTTCCATGTCAATTTGTTGAAGAAGTATGTCTTAAGCAAGTGATCCATGTTACTAATGTTCCTATTGCTCCAAATCTTGCATATGAAGAAGAACCAATTTGGGCATTGGCAAAGGACACCTGGAAGCTTAGGAATAGGTGGATACCTATGGTTAAAATCCAAAGGAGTAACTATCCTGAGGAAGAAGCCACATATGAAGTTTAAGATGAAATGCCCAAAAGCTAGTAAGTGTGTTCCCAAAATTTCTAGGAAATTTGTAGGACCAAATTTCTTAAGGAAGGGAGGTTGTAATGCCCCAAAATCCTAAGTGTTTAAGCCATGGGCTATGTGTATTAAAGGCTTAGGGGAACTTAGGATTTGAGCTTATGGAAGTTAGAAAGCACATTATTGAAGAAAACACCAAGTTGGATTGATGCTTGAATATCTCAGATGCCTTAGTTGCTTGGCCGAGAAGGAAGAGATGCAAATGATGATTTAGGAAGTAGTGGGACATAATTGTAAATTTATCACATGATTAAATTGAAGGAATCTTTTTAGTTGTGCCTTAAGTGCTTCACACAAAGTAATGGGCTCACTTAAGTTATAACTAAGCCTACTTTGCTGCCACATGTTGACATTTGATTACACACATGCTTCCACTCACTTTTTCCACCTTTATTCAGCCATTCCAAGCTTGACTAAGTTCTTGTAGTTTTTTTGGCGTGTTCATGATGTTCTTGGAGTCTACAAGTGCAACCAAGATAACTTAAGGAGGAAATCTTGTGGTGAGAGCAAATATGAGCCATTTAGGCCAATAACGTGATTTTTAACAAGTAAGAGCAAAAAAGGTGCATATTTGAGCTTATCAAGCTTCGAGCAACAAGTGTGGCTAAGAGAGGTAAGGATTTCCATGTATTCACTAAGTTCGGTGGTTGAACTATGTTGAATTAGTGAGTACTAGACACTTAAGTGATGTTTTTCTTTATTGCCAAAGGATCCTAAGAGTTGTAGGGGCTATGTATGCTTCAACATCTATGATGAATTTCTAATTAGCTATGTTTATCACAAGCATTAAGGCCTAGGATTTTGTAGGCCAAGTCAATTATTAGGTTTGTTGAGATCTCAAATTAGTATAGGAAAACATAGGTGGTTAACAGAATTGATGTGGATGTGAAATAATGCTTGCTAGGCACCTTTTCGCTGGTGTTGTTGTGTATGAGTATCTGTGCTTCTATGATTGTTTATGCATGCTAACCCCATTTGATTACTTATATTGTTATGCATATGTTGTATCTTGTGTTCTTTTTGTCTTTTCTTTATAGGTGCTCAGAGAATGCTGTTGGTTAAGCTAGTACGTAACCTATGTTAGGCCTTGGAGGTTATATGGAGTCCTTATTAAGTTATTAAACTCATTGTCCTACTTCTTCACACTGTAGTGAAAGGTTTGCTTGTGAAGTAAGGAAGCTAAGTGTGGTTTATACTTTTTTGGGTTGGTAGACAATGTGTTAATGTAAAGCTTTTGCTCAGTATTCTAAGTCTTATAAGTTTCTTGTATGGCAAGCCAATGTGTAGAATCCATTGCTTGCAGGCTTCTTAAGCTATGTGCCATGGGAACAAGTCATAGTGATGATGGATATGCTTAAGATATGAACATGTAATGTTTGTATGTGTAAATGTACCTTCAGATGTTAGGAGCACTAAGGGCGGCCTGTGGTAGGCTAACCAAGACACATGTGTGTGAAAGATGAACTTGGTTAAGGATGGGGGTTTGTGCCTGAGATGTGTTTAAACTATGGTGTTGTGAATAAGTTCACTTCATAGTGTGTTTATCTTCACTTGTTGGTGTGTATGTGTTCTCAGATAATATGTGCTTTAGGGTGGTCTATGGTAGGCTTATTGAGACTTGTATATGTGCCCATGAACATGTAAAAGCTACTTTCAAAAATTAGAGTTGGAGTTTTAGTTACCATGCATGTTGATTGAATGAATGAAGTTATTGATGTTGTTTGTAGCATGATTCCATATAGGCAGCTACCTTGCTTTGATGAGCATGAATGTTTGCTAGGTGGGTGCTGGATAGTGTCCTGGTGTGTTTCTACCTATCTGTCCTAGCAGTGTCCACGGTGCACACTGGTGCCCCTACCAGGTGTCCTAGCACTTGTTGGGCCAAACCTACCAGTGCCCTAGTGGGGCTCTAGGTCACCCTTCCCATGTGCCCCAGTGTACTCTAGACACCTTAAACTTCATGTAACCTATGTGATCAGTTAAAAATATTCCAGTGCCTTAGTTTCCCTTTTTGGGTTCTAAACCCTTAAAATTGGTATGGGCTATGTTGGGCATGACATAATGCTCCAGTTAAATGAAACCTATTACCCACTCCGGGGTAGTCTAGTTATGGTTCCAAACTTGTGCATTTAAAACTTGCAGGGTTGGTATGTTTTGTAGGCTATCAGAACAATAGCCTTAGTGTGCCTACTGATGCTCGATGGCATCTTCGGTGAATGACATGTTGGCCTGCAGGGAGGACTTCCAGTGTAAAGATGTCTAAAACACGTAGAAGAAACACGGGTTATGAGCTCCCCGAAGTGTGTTTCTGGGGGAGGAGCCTCCAACGCCCAAGTCAGTATTTGTGACAGAAGAGAGTAGGGAATAACAAGAGTCTCGTGTCCTTACCAAGGTCCCTCATAAGTATTTTTAGGAGGGTGGAGGGAGGAGGCCGTTTGTCATAGCCTGTTTAGATCATGACACGTGTTCAATCAAATCTGATCCATACCTTTAAAAGTAGGCATCTCTAGCTAGACGTAGGCCACTCTTGATGGGTGATGTCCGGAGACGTCTTCGCTGGAGGACATGGTGGTGTCTGGAGGGACTTCCTAAGGAGGAGAACGCCCGAAGTTGAGGTTTCCCAGGCAGTGGTGCCTGAAAAGCCCAAAAGGAAAGGTTAGGAGGTCCCCGGGATGTTTTTCCGGGGAGGAGCCTCGGACGCCCAAGTTAGTTCATTGAGAGGTGAAGGAAAGAGAGCACTCAGGGGTTTAGTGGCCTTGCCTGCTCGTATCCTCTCAACTGACTGACCAACCGTTTGCAAGGGGCTGCTCTTTGGTATTTATAGAAGTGTCTGGCCCGTTCAGATCGTGACACGTGTTCGGTCAGATCTGCTGTGTACCTTTGGACACAGGGGACAAGTAGCTGTTTGTAGGCTCCCTCGAGCCTTGGTCCGAGACAGGTTGTGACAAGACCTGGGCGGCGTCGGCGTGTCAGAGCGTCGTTTGAGGTGACATGGTGCGTCTGTGGGCGATGTGTCAGAGGCTCCTTAAATGCTCCTGCCGTACTCCCGATGTCCTTTGGGCGAGGTCGTTCTCTGGGACGAACACCCTTCTTCGGGAGTTATGCTCGCAGTTCGGGGCGCTGCCTAGCTCGCAGTTTCCGCCTTCGGGAAATCCTCTCTTGCTTGCGGTAGCTGATTCTTCTACCCCGAAGGCGGTCCGTTTAATCCTCCGAGGGGGCTGTCTGCACCTTTTGGAGCTCTCTGGGGTACTAGGCTAGATCCCGAGTTCGAGGCACTGGAATTCGCCTAGTTCGAGGTCAGTACTAGTGCCTCTCTCGGATGGTGCCAGGCTTCCCGAGCATGCTTTTGATAGGAGGTATGTTCTAGGAGAGGCGATAGTCCTTCGGCTATCACATGCCCCCCCCTTAGAAGCCGAAGTAGGGACTTTGGCTTTTGTCAGCTTTCGGAGGGTACCCTTCGAGGCTTTATGCATGGTAGCTGCGCCGAAGATACACCTTTTGTCTGTAGACGTAGCACAGACTGTCCCTTGGTGTCTCCGAGGTAGCCTACTGTCTGTAAGCTTTGTAGGTCACTGAAACGTCTCGTCTTGTGCCCAGGCGTGTCAGTCTGGGGCGGCGCGCTATTCGTCAGAAAGCGTGTTCCCTATTTGGCGTGATTGCTGACACGTGGCACGCCGTCATTGGAGAGGGTTACGTCGGTTACAGCGGGCATGTCTTTTTATGCAAAATGGGTAATTATGGCGACGATTTGCCTACGCCTAGCACTTATGACGTCGATTCGCCTACCCTTCCTCGGCCTATATATACCCTTAGTCCTTCATAACCCCCTTTTGCTTTTGCTTTTGCTCTCTTCTATCTCTCAACTGCTGTAGTGTTTTTCCCGCTCTCTCACGGTGGTGCTTTTTGACAGAGTGGTTTTCCAGCCACCATTTCACGACGGCGTCCTCAAATCCAGATTTTGGCAAAACGTTTGGTGGGTTTTAGCTTCCAGTTTCTTCTGTTTTTCCAAATTTTTTCTTCGAAATAGCTTTTTGCCTTTTTCCGAACTCGGTTTTTTGCCAGTCATGCCTATTCCCGAAAGCTGGGAACCCCTTCTTTCTCACCCCTGCTGCACCACTTCTGCAAAACTTAAAAAATGGAAAAAGAAGTTCTTCCTTCCTTCCTACGTCACTACGAGGTTGCCTCGTTCGGACCAATATAGCTTTTCAAACCGTAGTGACGAGGTTACTGTTTTCCGTGCCCAACTGAAGGCCGGACTTCGGTATCCTCCGCCGAAGATGGTTTGCGATTTCTGCGATTTCCATCGCATTGCCGTAAACCAACTTCCGCCGAACTCGTACTGCTATTTCAATGCTTTTCTTTGTATGTGTGGTGTCTTCGGTATAGAGCCACACTTTGTCATTTTTCTGCAGTACTACAAGCTCTTCGTGGTCCCAAAGGGTGGCTTCTATTTCATGCTACCTCGGGGGTCAGGGAGCAAAAAATACAAGTTCACCTTTGCCAACAAAGACAGCTGGCGAGGGTGGCAACAGAAATTCTTTTTTATGAAGAAGGAGGAGGCCTGGTCGCATGTCCCGACGAAGTGGGCTCAGGGAAAGCTCGTGATGGATGTCGTTGACCTGAAGATGCTGTTAACTCCCGAGTTAACACCCATTTTTGCGGACTTTGACAAGCGCATCCGAGCGGTCTCTGACTGGGATTCCGAGGTCCCACCGCGCCCCCTTTACCCCTTTCCAATTAACTGGAAGTTGATGACCGAAGAAGTACTTCGGGAGTTGAAGGTGGTAAAGGAGCACGAAACGGACCTCGAGATGCCGGCTCCTGCCATTGCTGGGAAGGACTCCTGGCTGGTAAAACTTCTTCAGAAGGACATTACTTATGCGGATTTTTTCGAAAGTAAGTCATCTCCTGGTCCCCTTGTTTTAATTTCATCTTGGACTTACGCTGATGTTTTCTCTCTTTTTCAGAGATGGGCGACGATACTGCTGCCTATTACCGATCGCTTTTCATCGGGCAGGCCGAGAAAGGCGAACAAACAAAGAAGGCTGCCTCCCGAAGACGGAAGGCGGCTGGCGGGGGGCCTCCGGTGGCCAAGCGATCGAAGAAGACCGTGCCCCCTCCTATGCCGGAGATTTTCGAGGAGGTGGGCGAGGAGCCCGAGGTAACCGTTGCTGCGCCTTCGACCGAGGTCGGTGCAGATGTCGGTCCTTCAAGCCCTAACTCGGCGGCTCTTCTGGACGCTTTGGTGGAAGCCCCTTCTGCCGAAGATCGCTGCAAGAGGAAAGGGAAGGAGATTTCTTCTGAGGGGGCCCTGGATTCTGGCGACGATGTTGCCGAAGTGCCACTAGGTTTGATGCCTTAGACACTTAGTTTCTGAATTTTTTGGCAGCTACTTGTGTTTGACAATTTTTCTGCTTTTGTTGTGCAGAGGAGATTTTTCCTCCGGATTGGATTGCCGAGCATGCCTGGAAGGGGGCCCTTCGGGATGCCCATATCCCGAAGGGGAAGATTCCGAAGGAGCCATTCTGGTCCTTTACGGAGGACATGGACATGTACTCCGAGGACTGCCCGCTCATGGCCAAGGAGATCGCAAAGGGGGTCCTGACTGAAGCTTCTTTCAGGGCCCTTGCGGGGGCTCATCCGGATGATGACTCCCTCGCTGCGAAGCTTTCCAAGCACGCCGCCCAGGTGTGTTTCTCTCCTTGCCCCTTTTTCGTCTTTGATTTCTTCTAAGCATTTACCTTTCCTTTTTTGCCTTGTTTCATTCTTGGCTCTGTTTTTCTGCAGCTGCTGGGATATGCCGGATTCCTTAGAGTTCGGGTGGCGAGGCAGGGGATGTACCGGGCCGCCGCTTCAAAGACTATAGAACAATATCAGGCCCAGTGCGCGGACCTGCTTGCTCGAAACAATCAGCTGGCCCAGACTTCGGCGTCAGAGATTGCTGCCCTTCGGGAGGAGTTTGCGAAGGAAAAAGAAGAACTTATAAAGGACTCCTCCCAGAAGATTTCCGACCTCGGCGGAAAAGTGGCGGAGCTGACTTCGGTTAATGAGGCACTTCAAAAGGAGAAGTCGGATTCTGCGGCTCTTCTGGCGAAGGCGGAGGCCGAGAAAACCGCACTTCAAGCCGAGGTCGATTCTTCGAAGAAGGGGAAGGATGAGTCGAGAAAAAAGAAGGTGAAGGCATTAAGGAAAAAGGTTGAAGACCTGGAGAAGGAGCTTAATGATCTTGGTGTCGAGAAGAGGAAATCCGACGAGATGACCAAAGTTGGTTTTCAAGACGGGTTTTGTCTCGTTCGTCATCAAGTTCTTCTGAAGTTTCCAGATCTCGACCTTTCTTTCCTGGAGGCCCTGAATATTCCTGAGGGACCTCGGTGGACTTGGTCCAAGCTCGAGCACTTGAACCTGCCTCAGACTCTTCCGGCGCGGGTGGTGGCGGAAAAGGATGCAGGGGCTAGTGGCTCTCGGGACGCCGAGAATCCCTAATTTTTCTCAGGCCCCTTCTGCCTTCTTTTTCTCTTTCCTTGTACTCTTTCTTTCCTTCTTCTTTGTAAGCCGATCTTGTCTGTCAATAAAGACTTTTTTCTTTCCTGTAAGAAATTTTGGCTAAGTCTTTTTTTGTGAGATTGTTCATTCCTTTTTGCCCCGAACGTGTTTGCTCAAGAGACTTCGGAAGATTAGATCGGTTCTCTGTAAGCCTTTGTATTTAGAAATTCTCGCAAGGTTTTATATTTCTTGTTGTCCCGAACATGCTCGCTCGAGGGACTTCAGGAAATCACACCCATGCTTATTCAGGCGACCATCTTCGCAGATTTTTAGTATTTCTTTTGTTAAAGAATCTTCCTTTCAGAAGCCCGTGTAGCTAGAAAATTTTTCTAACTTTGTACAATGTAAACCCTTTCGTCAAGATTCTAAGCATAGAACTTTTTCAAGGCATCTGAATGCCAAGTGTTTTTTAATTCCACGCCTTCGGCGTCACCGAGCTTGTACACCCCTCTTCGTACTTCGGCAAGAACCAGATAAGGTCCCTCCCAATTCGCGCGAAGTACGCCGTGTGACGGCCTCCGGGGTGCGAATTCCGCCTTTCGGAGAACGAGGTCACCCTTTTTTATTCCTTTTGGCCTAGCTCGCAAGTTTATAGCGGCGGCCACTCTTTGCTGGAAAGCTTTCCTTCTTAGTTCCGCTATTTCTCTATGTTCGCCGACGAGGTCGAGCTTGGTTCTTAAGCCGAGGTCATTTCCACTTTCATCAAATACCTGCACTCGTATTGATGGTCGCACTACCTCTATTGGGATCAAGGCCTCCGTACCGAAGACGAGCGAGAAAGGAGTTTCCCCTGTAGCTCTTCGGGGCGTTGTTCGGTAGCTCCATAGCACGCTTTGGAGTTCTCCTGGCCATTTCCCTTTTGCCTCCCCCAGTCTCTTTTTCAGACCATCTTTTATGGTCCTGTTAGATACTTCCACCTGCCCATTGCTTTGGGGGTGAGCTACCGGGGCGAAGTGCATCTTTGTTCCGAGGTTGCTGATAAACTCTTGGAACCCTTTGTCTATGAACTGGGATCCGTTATCAGCCACTAGCACCCTCGGTATACCGAATCTGCATACTATGTTTTTCCATACGAACTTGTGCACTTCTCTTGCCGAGATACTCGTCAAAGGTTCTGCCTCGACCCATTTAGAGAAATAGTCTACTGCGACTACACAGAACTTCACGCCCCCAGGCGCCGTCGGGAGGGGCCCGATAAGGTCTATGCCCCAAACTGCGAAGGGCCAAGGATAGTTCGCCGAAGTCACCAGTTCCAAGGGTGTTCTCTGGATTTTTGAATGCCTTTGGCAATTACCACATTTCTGGACGAACCGTTTGGCGTTTTTCCTTAGGGTAGGCCAAAAGTATCCTTGTCGAAGTATCACCGCTGCCAGGGCGTCGGTTCCGATGTGCGAACCACAAACGCCTTTGTGAACCTCTTGGACAATTATTTCAATATCCTCTTCATCAACACACCTCTGTAGCGGATTTGCATATCCCTGCCGATATAGCTCTTCTCCAATCAGAAAGAAACGACCGGAGCGTCTCCGCACTTTTGCTGCTTCATTGGGGTCATCGGGAAGCGTATTGGTTTCGAGATACGTTCTTATTGGGTCTTTCCAGCTTCTTCCCGAAGTCATTATGCTCAGCACTGTAATGCTCGGCTGGCTTAGCACCTCAGTATATGCTTTTGATTTTGCCAATTCATCTGCCTCAGCGTTATGTCTGTGAGGCACGCTCTTGATTCGCACGGTGTCGAATTCTCGAATAAGCTTCGTTACTAATTCATGGTATTTTGCCAGTGTTGGATCCTTCGCCCCGTAGTCCCCTGCTGTTTGCCGAACTACTAGCTGGGAATCGCTATGGGCTTTCAAGTTTCTGACACCAATTTTTCTGGCCAGGCGCAAGCCCGCTATGAGGGCTTCATATTCAGCCACATTGTTGGTGACATTGAAGCTAAACTTAATGGCCTTCATTACTTCCAGGCCCTCGGGGCCTCTGATGATCACCCCTGCTCCTTGGTGCTCGGCGCCCGAGGCACCATCAACGTACAAGGCCCATTCTGGCTCATTTTCGTCGGGACTTGGGTGGCTGTCCTCGGTAATGGGGACCTCGGCAATGAAATCTGCCAAGGCTTGAGCTTTTATGGCTTTCCGAGGTTCATAGGTGATGTCATGTTCGCCAAGCTCTATACACCATTTGGAGAGCCTTCCCGAATGGTCAACCTTCTTCATGACGTCCCGCAGGGGTAGGCTACTTCGGACGATGATGGGGTGAGCCTGAAAATATGGTCGCAGCCTTCTTCCTGCCATGACCAAGGCATATATAGCTTTCTGTAATAAAGGATACCTGATTTCGGCGCCGTGCAGGGACTTGCTCACATAGTAGACTGGCCACTGCTTCGCCCCTTCCTCTTTCACAAGGACTGAGCTTACTGCTTTTTCTGTGACGGCGAGGTACAACATAAGAGGTTCTCTTTCACGGGGCTATCGCAAAGTGGGTAGGCGAGCCAAGTAGATTTTGAGTTCTTCCCAAGCTTTTTGGCAGTCCTCATTCCAAGGACGATCATCATTCCCGAGGTCGTCCTTCCTTTTTGCTGCCTTGGTGAGGACTTTGAAGAATGCTCGGCACCGGTCTCCATATCTGGAAATAAATCTACTGAGGGAAGTTATTCTTCCAGCAAGCCTCTGCACATCTTTTATCGTGGCAGGAGTTCGGAATTCCAACAGAGCCTTAATTTTTTCTGGGTTAGCATCAATGCCTCTTTCTGATACCATGTACCCAAGGAACTTTCCCGAAGTTACCCCGAAGGTGCACTTCTCGGGGTTAAGGCGAATTCCGAAGGTTCTGAGCTGGTGAAAAGTCTCCCTTAGGTCTGTGACATGGTCAACAGGCAGCTTGCTTTTGACTATCATGTCATCTACGTAGACTTCCATGTTCCTCCCTATTTGGTCGTTAAAGACCTTGCTCATCAACCTCTGGTAGGTGGCTCTTGCGTTTTTGAGCCCGAAGGGCATCCTGGTGTAACAGTACGTCCCCCCCTTGGTGATGAAGGCTATTTTTTCTTCGTCTTCGGGGTCCATCTTTATTTGATGGTAGCCGCTGAAGGCGTCTAGGAAACTTAGGAGCCCGTATTCGGCAGTTGAATCTACCAGTTGATCTATTGGCGGGAGAGGATATGAATCTTTTGGGCAAGCATCGTTCAGGTTTCTGTAGTCGATGCACATCCGAAGCTTGTTGCTTCCTTCTTTTGTGGCGATCACCACATTGCTTAGCCATTCGGGGTACTTGACCTCCCTGATTACATTTGCCTCCAATAAACTAACTTAAGCTGATGACATTGATATCGTATATCAACTCATCCGAGCATGGCCATGCATTTTCTAAGTCTTACTCTATCAAGGGGCCCGAAGATATCACTCCCATTACATAGGAGGGACAAATCCCATCTTGATCATACAAATCCCTCCGCATGATATGTGACATACCCAATGACCTCCTTCAAGTTCACTCAGTTACGAGCAACAAAGGAAAGTATCAAAGTATGTGACTCACATGTAGGGAACCTTGATGATCTTAGGTCGAAGGACTACATATACCATGATCACTATGAGAATCACTTATGACACTCATATAACGATCCATGTAGTGTTCTCATGGTGGGTCGGTCCAGTACACAAGTTCTCCAACTTGTACCCATATGTAGACTACATATCTCATATTAGTCTCCACATATGCTAGTCATTATGTATTATTGCAAGCCGCTCCACAATAATACTAGACTAGGGATGTTTAAGAATATCATTATTTTAGGGTTACGATTATGTTTGTTAATTTACGCAGAAACAAAATAACAAACATAATTGTTGGATTAATGCCTCAATAAAATATCATGACTCAATGTGCAAAAATAGAATCATCTCATGATTGCCTTTTTGGGCACAACACTAACAACTCTGGCTAGAGGGCAAGGGCATGTGCGAGGTCTCGTTGTCAGAGGCTAATTAACCATTTTTGTTGTATCTCCGTAAGACCCTTTTGGGCAGAGATTTTCCCCGAGGGCCAAAGGGGAAGACCCATCGGAAGAATGGGTCACCTTCGGGAGACTTGTTCCTCCATCAAGGATGGTGGATTTGTATTTTCTAGGTTGGTAGCTTCGCAAATCTTAGGGTGGTGAGGTCACATTTTACCACAGTTGGTCATGTCACTTTCCAAGGGTGGTGTGGAGAATAACCCGAGGTAGGGGTTAAGGTTCTACCAAGAGTGGCATCAAGTTAGCTAATCAAGAGATCTTGGGGCGCGATAGCCCTTCGGCTATCACATGCCTCATTTGGAAGAGCCAAAGTAGTGCCTTTAGCACTAGTTGTTTGGCAGTATGTAATAAGAAGCTAAAGTTGTTCTTTAGCCAAGAGACCTGACTTTTGAAAGCTCCTCAGGTAGACCCCTCTTTTTTGCTAAAGTTGCCTTCTCAGCATTATCCGAGGGTTTTTGCACTCTATTTCAAGCCCATTATAGGGATGTTTTCCCGAACCAGCTTCTTACTTTTTAGCGAGGTGGCACCTTCGGCACCGAGGCAGCTATTTCATGTCCTCTAGCCAAAGTCATATCTTTGAAGGTGAGGGGCTATAATTTCCTCAACGATTTTCATTCCCATCTTCTGTCAGTGTACCATCCTATCTTTTGACTAGGTAGTTGTGTCATTTCGGGGTAGGTAATGTAAGGTTGCTAATGTCAGTAGGTGTGCCCTTGATTTTCACATCGCATGACACATGTCATCGAGTTAGTGGCGATCAATCGCGTTCATTACATTGGTTGCATCCCATCACCTGTGCAGCGTCCTTATGGTGACGCTTTGCCTGCCCTATTTGGTCTATATAAGGCCTTGTCCCCCATAGGTTTCCCCACTCTTCTACTTTCACTCCTTTTAAGCTCGATTTTTCTTTTTACCTTCGAACTTTTCTTGTGGCGGTGTTAGCGGCAGCGCAATTTCTAGTGAGTTTCTGCGGTACTTCTAGAGTCCCAAATTTCTCCCTGAATTAGGTGGGTTCATTTCCGAAGTTGTTCTTCTTTAGTTCCCCCTTTTTTCATTACTACTTGAGGTTGGGGTTCTTTCTTTTCAAACATGTCTTCTTTTCCCACTAAAGGCCATTCAGTCCTTGAGAGTTAGCTCTCGCTCAATTCTCATCTGAGCTATGCCACATCAGAGAAATTAGATAAGTGGTCAGCCAAAATTTTTTTCCCTTTCTACGCTATTACCAGGCTCCCTGGCCCTGGTATACTTAGCTATGCTCCTTGATGAAATGAGGTTACTGTCTTTAGAGCTCAGCTGAAGGCGGGTCTTCGATATCCTCCACCGAAGATGGTTTGTGACTTTTGCCAATTTCATGGCATAGCCGTAAACCAACTTCTCTCGAACTCCTAATCTTATTTTAACGCATTTCTTTGCATGTGTGGGGTCTTTAAAAAAGAGCCCCACTTCATCTTTTTTATGCAATGCTACAAACTTCACCCCATTCTGAAGGGCAGGTTCTATTTCTTGCTCCCTCAGGCATTTGGGAGCAAAAAGTCGACCTTTACCTTTGGGACAAAGGACAGTTGGCAGGGTTGGCAGAAGAAGTACTTCTTCACGAAGATTGATCAGAAGTGGGTAGATCTTCCTGCTCAATGGGCTTCGAGTACCTTAGCCATTGACGTAGTAGACCCAAGGAAGCTATTAACTTTAGGATTGGAGTCCCAATTTGAGGAGTTCGATAGCCGTGTTTGGGCTATTACTGACTGGGATGCCGAGGTTCCCCTGCACTCTCTCTACCCGTTCCCCATTAGGTGGAGCTTCATGACCGAAGAAGTACTTTGAGAACTAGGCATTATCAGCGAGCACCTTACTGACTTGAACATGCCGAAACTAGTTGTGGATGGAAAGAAGTCATGGTTGGTCATGCTCCTTCGGGTTGAACTTACATACTCGGCACTGGTGGAGAGTAAGCTTTTTTCGCAATTTCATTTTTATAACTTCTCCATACTTACACTGATGTTCTTCTTTTTTTAGAGATGGGCGATAAATCTACAGCCTTCTACAAGAGTCTCTTCCACGGTCAAGCCGATATGGGGGAACAACAAAGGAAGAAAGGACCAGCTAGACCGTCTTCAACGTTGAAGTTGAAGAAAGTTAAAGAGGACTCCCTACCTCCTCCAACTAAAGATGAAGCTGGGGTCAACCTAGTGGCTGTGGGTGTTACCCACTCCGGGATAGTCCAATTATGGTGCCAAAATTGTGCATTTAGACTCCCAGGATTCATAATGTTCTGTAGGCCATCAGAACACTACCCTTCGTTTGCATACCCAAGTGGCCCTCTTGGGGACTATGTAAACACATGCATATTGGTCGAACCATCACACACATATTCACATTTCATGAACACTATGGAAGAAAAGAAGGAAAACACAAGCACAAGTCTTAATCTTGGCTACCACACTTTAGCCAATCTTGTTAAGTTCTAGTGACCAGCCACTAAACTTGTAACTTCTACTAATAAAATGTATCATTCTAGCCATGTACTCCCTTATTTTTTTTTCTCCATTATCAAGTAGAGAGTTAGAGAAAACCAAGGAAATCTGTTTTATATCAATAGCCTACCTATGGACCAAGTTACGGATTTTTTAAGTTGGTTACAAAATTCTAACCAAATGAACAGTAACTCAGCTAACTTTGCAACATCATACCTTTGGCTACAGGGCTCCATATTCAGAAATTCCAAATCCCAGTTCAACCTCTACATGTTCTCTAGACGTACTCAGAAGTTTATATAAATTTTCCTTCTACACAGAGAGACTTTGAACTTTAAGTGCAGAATCAAATTTCTGGTCACTTTATAACCATTTTGCCTATACAAAATTTCATAAGTGTGAATACACTCCATTCACAATAGGAAAACCCTCCAAATCAATACCATATTTGTCCATTACACATAGGAATTATAGTCCCTTACATCTAGCAACTTTATGTGGCCAAAATAGAATTTACAATTAAGCAGCCCATCATTCACACTTAGGCAGCTTTGCACCACATCACTTACATAGCCAATACATTACTCAAATGTTCACACACTTGTCTCATTTTACATACACTACATGTACATGCATACATGAACTATACAATGGTCTTAACTCAGCTAAATACACAACCTAAGTTATAGGAGTGACTGAGACACAATGGACTCCAGAACAAGATGCTGGATAGCTACTACACAACACAATAAGTACCACCTTTAAAAAGACCAAATGTGCTCCTAAAATCTCCAAAATTTAGAGATCATAACTAGACATATGGAAGTTCATTTCCCTAAAATTTCAAATCAAAACTAAAACCACAAATCTCACTTTGAATGAGAACTTTTTGCTGGACTTGAAATGATAGAATTCAGGGGAGTAAGTTTCATCAAAGAACTTCGGTGTGGTTTCGCAGAGGAAAGGGCCTAGACCGAATGGATGATGAACAATCTTTCGAGGATGTGCATTCGGGACTCAAAGATTTCAAAAGAAAAGGTGCCAAGGGAGCCCTTTTGCACCTTCACTAAGGATATGGACTTATTCTCTGAAGACTATCAGAAGATGGTCCCTTAGATGGTGAGGGGCATTATGACCAATGCCACCTCCCAAACTCTGATGGAAGAGTGCCCCAATGATGAGGTTCTTGCCTCTTGAATGACTGAGCATGCTCCCTAGGTGCACCTTAGCCCTTTAGGAGTTAGAATTTTGAGTTTCTATTGCCTTTGACCCAGATTCAAAATTTTTCCTTTTGTAGCTGTTGGCGTACAGAGCATATTTTTGGCCCTAGGAGGCTAAATAGTCCTTAGTCCAAAGTCAATCGGAGGAGAACTTGGCCAAGGCCAAAGAACTATTTGTGAGCTTGGTCGTTAAGTATGGCGAGCTGAACAAGATAGCCAAATAAGACCTTGTCAGTTTTCGGGAGGAGGTGATGAAGAGCCACCAGGGGCTTGTCGAGGAGTTCACCTCCAAGATCTTTGACCTCGGAGCAAAGGTCGTGGAGCTATCTTCCTAGGGTGAGGCTTGTCGGAAGAAAAAGGAAGGTGCTGTTACTGATCTCACGAAGCCATTGGAGATCAAGACCAAATTTATCACCGAGATTGAGCAGCTGAAGAAGGGTAAGAAGAAGAACTAGAGAACGAGGTTGAGGCATTGAAGAAGGAGCTAGATGACTTGAAAAGTGAAAAGGCCAAGTCAGATCAGGCAACTAAGTCCTCATCAGTTCCTTTCCAAGTATCCGGACTTAGACCTCTCCTTCCTTCTGGTACTTGATATTCCTGGAGGACCATCTTCGAAATGGTCAAGCATAGAATTTCCTCCTTTGCCTACCGTAGTTGGTGCAGATGAAGATGAGGCCGAAGGTGATGACGTCGAATATGCTGAGGACCTCGAAGATGGACAGGACAATGAATAGGCCTCTTTTTCTTTTCTTCTTCTTTTTTGTATTCCACACCTTTTACTTTTGCAATGTAATTTTAATGGAAATTTTTTGCTTAAAATTTGGCTAAGTCCACGACTGATGCGACCTCGGGCAAGTTTCAACTTTCGGCATTTAACCATCTTTGGACATAAATCCTTAAAAGAAATACTATCAAGGATTCATAACCTAGCCTCTCCAAAGACAATCAACCAACTTCAGTTAGCTACACTTAGGATCAACCATCTTCGGTTAGCCCTTTTTGTGTTAGTGTCGTGCCCAAAAAGCCAATCATGAGATGGTTGTATTTTTACACATTGAGTCATGATACTTTATTAAGGCATTAATCCAGCAATTATGTTTGTTGTTCTGTTTCTGCGTAACATAATAAACATAATTGTAACCCTAGAATAATGATATTCTCAAACGTCCCTAGTCTAGTATTATTATGGAGTGAGTTGCAATAATACATAACGACTAGCATATGTGGAGACTAACATGAGATATGTAGTCTACATATGGGTACAAGTTGGAGAACTTGTGTACTGGACCGACCCACCTTGAGAACACTACATGGATCGTTATATGAGTGTCATAAGTGATTCTCATAGTGATCATGGTATATGTAGTCCTTTAACCTAAGATCATCAAGGTTCCCTACATGTGAGTCACATACTTTGACACTTTCCTTTGTTGTTCGTAACTGAATGAACTTGAAGGAGGTCATTGGGTATGTCACATATCATGCAGAGGGATTTGTATGATCAGGATGGGATTTGTCCCTCCTATGTAACGGGAGTAATATCTTCGGGCCCTTTGATAGAGCGAGACTTAGAAAAATGCATGGCCATGCTCGGATGAGTTGATATACGATATCAATGTCATCAGTTTAAGTTGGTCTACTCGGTAATCAAGAAACCAAAGATTGAGTTATACGAGAGTGACACATTCCATGTCTCGTGCTTAGTCTTGATATCTTGGACAAAGCGACAATGGCATATATCAGTGATGATCATAAAGGTTTAGTCAAATCACCAACAATCTTGTCACTTGGGTAGCAATGATGTGTTGCTAGGCACTGCTCATTGCTTATGATCATAAATGTGATTTATGATCATTGCCAATGTGGTAAAAGCCTATTGGGTCGCACACATAGAGCTATTTGGATTATTAGAGTGCATGGGCTAATTATTTGGGTTATCATTTCACTTTAATTTCGTATTAATAATGGGCCCAAGAGTTGAGCCATTATTAAGCTCAAAATTAAAGCCTAATTAGATTAGGGCTTTGAAACCGATTAGGCCTAGAAGTTGAGTATCACTATAAATACAACTTTTAGTGAGAAATTCGCAGGTCTCCTTGCCCTAGCCTCCCAAAAGGACAGCCGCACTCTTCTCTTGCAATTCCTTCGAGGACGCAAGCTAGCACTGTGAGCGTAAAAAAAACGCATCTGTCGGGATGTGGTGGAAGCGTGGTGATCGCAGAGGCTCGTGTGGATTCCATAGAGAGCTTGAACACGTCAACTGTTCAAGTTTTGTGATTCGACTCTATAGTTGAGTGAGATATCTCAATCAAAAATTAGGTATGAAAATTTTTGAACACCCGGTTTACCTCATTTCACTTGGATCCTAGAAGGTTTCAATTAAATTCCGTTGCCCTGTTTGGCTCCCAAAACCCAACATTTTGGGAGGCTTACTTTGCATAAAAATGGTTGAGTACTTTTAGGATAAACTTATATTGGATCGACCGTCTTTGGTAAAACTTGCTTTGTGTAGGTATAGTTAAGTTCCTTCGGATCAACCATATTCAGTTAATCTATCACACCCCACACAGGCCCTAGCTTGTGCACCTACAGTGCCACTCAATTAAGCAACCATGAAAGTCTGGGAAGTGCCCCAAGAGGCTTACTAGGTAGCTATGTATACTTTACCTGCATTACAAGGCAAGGATTTAAAAGTTATTTGCAACACAAGGCAAGGCATTTACATTTTTTATCTTTAAGTGTCTAGGTTGTGTGCTCATCAAGTGTGGTATTCTAATGCATGGCAACCAAGAAGCCCACAATCGTAGATGTTTGAAACATGTTTTTCATGTCCATGTACATTCGGCCTAATAAGTGTCACAAGAGGTTTAGCTCATTAAGGACAGTTCCAAGAATACATAATCAAAGCATAACTTGGCATTCCATTCATCCAAAATATACACAAAGTTCCATAATCCACGGAGCCCATATATACACAAAAACAACCTTCACACAAGTACTATCTACTTGGAACAAGACCAATAGTACTCATAATCCAAAATGGCCACAAGTTATGCTTTACATACACCACTTAACGGCAATACCCAAGAGCCACCTTAAAAGTACAATACAAGATCAAAGATTGTAGGAAAAGTCCTATCACCAAGTTCATGGTCATAAAAGCAAACCAAAACACTAATGCCCATGAGCACACATCCATTGTCCTAGATTTGTCCCACAACTCTACACAAAGTCCTGCAAAACTCAAACACATAAGTTTAAGTAATATCCATAAAACTTGTACAATGTACTAACAAGCCAAGCTTTTGGTTTTGGCACATACCTTGGCAAAACGTGCACTAACTTAGCACATAAGCCACACACACAATCACTCAAGCTCTAAGCCTTTTCCTGAAACATATGCAATAAAGGGCATGAGCTTATAAACTCAATAAGGCTTACTACAGCTCTAAGGAGCTTATTTAGTTAAGCCCAAAAGCTTAACCTCCTTTAACTTTACTTAACTTGCAAGAAAACAAGAAAACACCAAGAAAACTAAAAACCTAATAACATATACACATTATAACGATAAATGCAAAAGATTAGCAAGCACAACCAAGAAACCAAGCACAACACACACCACAACACAATGTCCTTCTTGGCCGAAGCCAAGTAGCAAGTACACACACATAGTTTGCACTCCAAGCTTTGCCAATCCAACACCATTCTGCTAGAGCTCCAAGTTCAAAGATAAGTTGGCCCACTTACCTTGAACCTTAGTACTTGCCATTAATGACTAGCTAGCCAAGAAATCACATAAACCCGAAGGTTCCATAGATGCCCCATCTAGCAATCTAAGATCATATAGCTCAATAATACTATCACTTAGAAGCCATTACTTTACTTGAACATGGAACATCACCAAAATCAAGTAGCATTCATGACACCTTACCAATTACTAGCTTGAGCTATCGGTTACCACTTGAATCTTCAAGACCATGCTTGAAAACACAAGTCCAAAGTAGCCTTGGTCTGAAAACACCAAATACAAGCTTGATTCTTTAGTTCAAGCTTCAATCACCATTATATTGGCATGAACCTGACACTTAAATGCCAAGAACACCAAGAACATGGTTTAGACTTGCAACAATGAAGTCAAACCTGAGATTAACATTTTCAGCTTGAGTGGAGACATGCAAAATTCACTTAGGCACCACATGGCACACTAATTGCCTTTAACATCATTCTCGGCCTTCCATAAATTTGCATGGTTTAATGTAATCCTCCCATGCCTCTTAGTATCAAGATTAGCACCTTAAAGAACATTCAAATCGGCCCTTAAACTTTATTTCTCGCCATTAACAACTTAGCCACTTCCCGTGTGCATTTTAAACACAATAGTTCTCGGTTACACATACACATCACTTTCCACATTTTCATTTGGGTCCTTCATGGTTTTTAATATATTCTTCTTACATTTTTGCCATAGGCCAACCACTAACATAGGGTCCTGACATAATCACCTTCGGTAAAACTTGTTCAATATTAATCATGCACCTTCGGAAGTGGCCACATTCGGTTTACCTTTTTTAGCGCTCTACACACAACTTTTTGCCTGAAATTTTTCTAAGTGTAGAATTTTTCCAAGGAGTCTGAATGGCATGTGTTTTTCAACACTTCTCCTTCAGTATTGCCGAGCTTATAGACTCCTGGCAGAACTTCCTCAAGGACCAAATAAGGTCCTTCCTAATTTGCATGATGTACACCATCAGATGATCATCGGGGTTCCAGTTCAGCATTTCGGAGAATAACGTCCCCTTTTTTTTATCCCTTTGGGCTTAAGATGCAAGTTCGCAGTAATGGCTACTCTTTGCTAAAAAGCTTTTATTCTGAGTTCAGCTATCTCTCTATGTTTGTCAATTATATCTAACTTGGTTTTTAAACTGAGGTTGTTCCTTTCTTTGTTGAACACCTACACTCTGACAGATGGTTGCACGACCTCAGTAGGGATAATTGCTTCCGTCTTGAAGACGAGTGAGAAGGAGTTTCACCCGTGGCCTTTATGGGGGTTGTTCGGTAACTCTATAGCACGTTGGGAAGCTCTCCTAGCCATTTTCCCTTTACCTCATTCAACCTTCTTTTTAGACCATCTTTTATTGTCCTGTTGGACACTTCAACTTGTCAATTGCTTTAAGGGTGGGCAACTGGAGTGAAGTGCAATTTTATCCCAAGGTTGGTTACAAATTCTTGAAAACCTTTGTCAATGAACTGGGAACCATTATCAGCTACTATTACCCTCGGCATGGCAAATATGTATACGATGTTCTTCCAGACAAACCTCTATATGTCCTTTGCTGAAAAAGCTGCCAAAGGCTCTACCTCGATCTACTTGGGTAAAATAATCCACTGCTACTACGCAGAATTTTACTCCTCTTGGAGCTATTGGAAAGGCCCAATGAGGTCGATGTTGGGTTTTAGGAGCCAAACAGCGCAGCAGAATTTAACCAAAACCCTCCAGGATCCAAGTGAAACGGGGTAAACCGGGTGTTCGAAAATTTTCATACCTAATTTTCAGTTGAGATCTCTCACTCAACTGTAGAGTCAAATCACAAAACCTGAACAATTGATGTGTTCAAGCTCTCTATGGTATCTACACGAGCCTTTAAGGATCACCACGCTTCCACCGCATCCCGGCAGATGCGTTTCTCTTGCACTCTCAGTGTTAGCTTGCATCCTCCAAGGAATTGCAAGAGAAGAGTGCAGCTGTCCTTTTGGGAGGCTAGGGCAAGAAGACCTATGAATTTCTCACTAAAAGTTGTATTTATAATGAGACTCAACTTCCAAGCCTAATGGGTTTCAAAGCCCTAATCCAATTAGGCTTTAATGTCGGGCTTAATAATGGCTCAACTATTAGGCCCATTATTAATACGAAATTATTGTGAAACCAAAACCCAAATTATTAGCCCATACACTCTAATGATCCAAATAGCTCTATGTGTGCGACCTAATAGGCTCTTACCACGTTGGCAATGATCATAAATCATATTTATGATCATAAGTAATGAGCGGTGCCTAGCAACACATCATTGCTACCCAAGTGACAAGATTGTCGATGATTCGACTAAACCCTTATGTTCATCACCAATATATGCTATTGTTCCTTTGTCCAAGATATCAAGACTAAGCACGAGACATGGAATGTCTCACTCTCATATAGCTCAATCTTTGGTTTCTTGATTACTGAGTAGACCAACTTAAACTGATGACATTGATATCATGTATCAACTCATCCGAGCATGGCCATGCATTTTCTAAGTCTCACTCTATCAAGGGGCTCGAAGATATCACTCCCGTTATATAAAAGGGACAAATCCCATCTTTATCATACAAATCCCTCCGCATGATATGTGACATACCCAATGACCTCCTTGAAGTTCACTCAATTACGAGCAACAAAGGAAAGTATCAAAGTATATGACTTACATGTAGGGAACCTTGATGATCTTAGGTCGAAGGACTACATATACCATGATCACTATGAGAATCACTTATGGGACTCATATAACGATCCATGTAGTGTTCTCCTGGTGGTTTAGTCCAGTACACAAGTTCTCCAACTTGTACCCAAATGTAGACTACATATCTCATATTAGTCTCCACATATGCTAGTCGTTATGTATTATTGCAACCCGCTCCACAATAATACTAGACCAGGGATGTTTGAGAATATCATTATTCTAGGGTTACAATTATGTTTATTACGTTATGCAGAAACAAAACAACAAACATAAATGCTGGGTTAATGCCTTAATAAAATATCATGACTCAATGTGCAAAAAATACAATCTTCTCATGATTGGCTTTTTTGGCACAATACTAACAGTCGATTCCCCAAACAGTGAAGGTGCAAGGATAGCTTGCTGAATTTATTACTTCTAAGGGTACTCTCTGGATGGGTGCAAGTTTCTAGCACATGTCGCATTTTTGAACAAATTGCCTTGCATCCTTCCTTAAGGTAGGCCTAAAGTATCCTTGTCGAAGTAGTACTCCAGAAATGGCATCAATCCTGATGGAGAACCGCAGGCCCTCTCATGGACTTCTTTGAGGACTATCTCAATGTCTTCTTCAGTGACACACCTTTGTAGTGGATTTGCATACCCTTGTCGATACAATTATTCTTTGATCAACAAGTACCTACTAGAGCTCTTTCACACCTTCGCGGCTTCAAAGGGGTCTTTCGGAAGCTCCGAAGTTGCGAGATATTTCTTGATAGGATCCTTCCACCCTTTACCTAAGGTCGTTATGAACATTACTGCTATGCTCAGCTGATAAAGTACTTCGGTGGACTCCTTTGATTTGGCCAAAGTATCTGCCTCCATATTATGTCACCGAGGTACACTTTTTATCTATACCTGTTGAATTATAGGATAAGTCTTTTTGCAAGGTCATGATATTTTGCCAAGTTTGGGTATTTTGCCCCGTAGTCCCCCACCATCTGTTGGACAACCAGCTGAGAATCACGGTGGGTCTTTAGATTTCTTACACCAACTCTTTTTGCCAACCATAAGCCTGCGATGAGGGCTTCATATTTGGCAATGTTATTGGTGACACTGAAACCGATCTTGACAGACTTTGAAGCTTCCATACCTTCTGGTGCCACAGAATTACTCCTGTTCCTTGATGTTCAGAGCCGGAGGCATGATCGACGAAGAGTGTCCACTCAGGTTCATCACTACCAAGGTTTCCTGCGGTTTCTTCAGTTCTTGGTATTTCAGTGACGAAATCTGCCAATGCTTAGGCCTTTATTGCCCTTCTCGGTTCATAGGTGATGCCATATTCACCCAGCTTGATGCACCACTTTGATAATCTTCTAGAGTGGTCTACCTTCCTGTTGACATCCCAAAGAGGTAGGTTACTTCGAACAACGATAGGATGTGTTTTGCTTGCCAACACTAGAGCATAGATGGCCTTTTGCAGGATAGGGTACCTAACTTCAGCACCGTGCAGGGACTTGATTATATAGTATACTAGCCACTGTTTTCCTCTTATTCCTTTACAAGTCTTGAACATATGGCCTTTTCGGTAATGGCGATGTAGAGGATGAAAGGTTCTCCATCCGGTGGCTGCCGAAGTGTCAGCAGGTAGGTTAAATAGCTCTTGAGTTCATCCCAAGCCTTTTGGCATTATTCGTTCCCAAGGGTGTTCCTCAGAACCGAAGTTACCTTCATTTTTTGTTGCTTTGGTGAGCACTTTGAGGAATGGTCAGCACCGGTCCCAGTATCTGGAGATGAATCTATTAAGGCCCATGATTCTCCTAGTAAGCCTTTACACATCCTTGGTCATCGTGAGTTCAGAATCATAGTAGGGCCTTAACCATTTCTGGGTTGGCATCGATACTTCTTTTGGATACCATAAACAGGAGGAATTTTCCAATTATTACCCTAATCACACATTTCTCGGGGTTAAGACTGATCCTGAATTCCCAAACTTGGTGGAATGTTTCCTCCAAGTCTACAATATGACTACTAGGCTATTTGCTCTCGACTATCATATCATCAACATATACTTCCATATTTCTCCCAATTTTGGAGCTGAATACCTTGTTCATCAGCCTTTGGTATGTTGCTCCCGCATTTTTAAGGCTGAAGAGCATTCTGACATAGCAGTAGGTACCAACTTCGGTGATGAAAGTGGTTTTTTCCTCATCTTCGGGATTCATTCAAATTTCTACCATGATAGAGCACTAAAATTTCTACCTATTGCAACCGTCAGAGGACATTAGTCTTCTACAAGGAAGCCTCCATCACAGGCTATTCAATTGCTGCTTGAGTTTCCGTCGCAGACTGGGACCTTGGGAGTCCCTTGTCCTTAGAATGCCAAGCCTCAATGACAGCAACCTAAGATTGGTTTCCCACAGATGGTACCAAATGATACTGAGTGGCATCTTGTTGAATGACATGTTGCCCTGCATGGAGGACTTCCGGTGTGAAGATGTTTGAAACACTTAGAAGAAACACGGGTTAAGAGCTCGCCGAAGTGTGTTTCCTGGGGAGGAACCTCCGATGCCCATGTCAGTGTTTGTGAGAGCAGAGAGTAAGGAATAGTGAGAGTCTCGTGTCCTTACCAAGGTCCTTCATAAGTATTTATAGAAGGATAGAAGGAGGAGGCCGTTTGACACAGCCTATCCAGATCATGACACATGTTTGGTCAGATCCAATCCATACCTTTGGAGGTAGGCATTTCCAGCTGGACGTAGGCCGTTCTTGCTAGAGGGCAAGGGTGTGTGCAAAGTCTATTTTTCATAGGCTCCTTAACTATTTTTTTCATATCTCCGTAAGACCCCTTTGGGTTGAGATTTTCCCTAAGGGCATCAGGGAAGACCCTTCGGAATAGTGGGTCACTTTTGGGAGACTTTTTCCTTTCTCGAGGATGGTGGATCTGCATTTCCAAGGTCAGGAGCTTCACAAATTTGAGGGTGGTGAGGACACCTTTTACCAAAGTTGGTCATGTCACTTTTCGAGGGTTGTGTGGAGAATGACCCATGGTAGGGGTTAAGTTTCTACTGAGGGTGGTGTCAAGTTAACCGATCAGGAGATCTCGGGGGCAATAGCCCTTCAACTGTCATATACCTAAGTGGCCATCATAGGCATTATGTAAATGCATGCATGTGTTGGGTTTCGGGAGCCAAACAACGCAGCGGAATTTAACCAAAAGCCTCCAGGATCCAAGTGAAACGGGATAAACCGGGTGTTCGAAAATTTTCATACCTAATTTTTGATTGAGATCTCTCACTCAACTGTAGAGTCGAATCACAAAACCTGAACAGTTGACGTGTTCAGGCTCTCTATGGTATCCACACGAGCCTCTCGGGATCACCACGCTTCCATCACGTCCCGGTAGATGCGTTTCTCTTGCGCTCGCAGTGCTAGCTTGCGTCCTCCAAGGAATTGCAAGAGAAGAGTGCGGCTGTCCTTTTTGGAAGCTAGGGCAAGGAGACCTGTGAATTTCTCACTTAAAAGTTGTATTTATAGTGAGATCAACTTCCAGGCCTAATAGGTTTCAAAGCCCTAATCCAATTAGGATTTAATTTCGGGGTTAATAATGGCTCAACTTTTGGGCCCATTATTAATACGAAATTAAAGTGTAACCATAACCCAAATAATTAGCCCACGCACTCTAATGATCCAAAATGCTCTATGTGTGCGACCCAATAGGCTCTTATCACGTTGGCAATGATCATAAATCACATTTATGATCATAAGCAATGAGCGGTGTCTAGCAACACATCATTGCTACCCAAGTGACAAGATTGTCGATGATTCGACTATACCTTTATGATCATCACCGATATATGCCATTGTCCCTTTGTCCAAGATATCAAGACTAAGCACGAGACATGGAATATGTCACTCTCATATAGCCCAAACTTTGGTTTCTTGATTACCGAGTAGACTAACTTAAACTGATGACAATGATATCACATATCAACTCATCCGAGCATGGCCATGCATTTTCTAAGTCTCACTCTATCAAGGGTTCCGAAGATATCGCTCCCGTTACATAGGAGGGACAAATCCCATCTTGATCATACAAATCCCTCCACATGATATGTGACATACCCAATGACCTCCTTCAAGTTCACTCAGTTACGAGCAACAAAGGAAAGTATCAAAGTATGTGACTCACATGTAGCGAACCTTGATGATCTTAGGTCGAAGGACTAAATATACCCTGATCACTATGGGAATCACTTATGACACTCATATAACGATCCATGTAGTGTTCTCATGGTGGGTCGGTCCAGTACACAAGTTCTCCAACTTGTACCCATATGTAGACTACATATCTCATATTAGTCTCCACATATGCTAGTCGTTATGTATTATTGCAACCCGCTCCACAATAATACTAGACCAGGGACTTTTAAGAATATCATTATTCTAGGGTTACAATTATGTTTGTTAAGTTACGCAGGAACAAAACAACAAACATAATTGTTGGATTAATGCCTTAATAAAATATCATGACTCAATGTGCAAAAATACAATCATCTCATGACTGGCTTTTGGGCACAACACTAACAGCATGTTGGTCCAACCATTGCACACATATTCACATTTTATGCACACCATGGCAACAAGGAAATGAAACACTAGCATAAGTCTTAATCTTGGCTACTGCACATTAGGCAATCTTGTTAAGTTTAAGTACCCAGCCACTGCACCCAAAATTTCCTCCCAAAAAATGTATTACTCTAGCTATGTACTCCCTATTTTCTTTACTTCAATACTAATTAGAGACAAGGTAATTTGGTTTTACATCAATAGCCCATCTATGGATTAACTTACAGATTTTTTAAGTTGGTTTACAAAATTTTGACCAAACAAACAGTTACTATGCAAACTTTACAACATCCTAACCTTGGCTACAAGGCTCCAAAAGTAGAAATTATATGGCCTAGTTAAACCTCTAGATGTGATCTAGGTGTGGTCAAATTTTCATGCCAATTTCAATTTACACAGGGAGATATAGAACTTTGAGTGGAGGGCCAAGATTCACTTTATGGCCATGTAGCTTATACAAAATTTCGTAAGTGTGCAAACACTTCATTCACAAAAAGCAAGCTCTCCAAGGCTATCCCATACATGTCCAATACATATAAGAATTACATGCCCTTGCAGCTAGCAACTTTATGTGGTGAAAATAGAATTTTTCAAACAACCAGCTTATCATTCACAATAAGACAGCTTGTGCACCACATTCACATACATGGCAAAACAGCCCGCAATTGTTCACATACATATTTCAACTTTACATGTCTTAAATGTATATGCATCCATTCACTACATATTTTCCTTAACTCAGCTAAAACACACATCCAAGTTACTAGAGAGCTTTTGACAAAATGCACTCCAAAAATAGGATGCTGGACAGCTGCTGCATAACACAGTAAGCACCATCACTAAAAGTACCAAATGTGCCCATAAAATCATCAGCCTTTTTAGATCACAAGTAAATAAATGGAAGTTCAAACACCTAAAATGTTAGATCAAAACTTAAACCACAAAGCTCAGTTTGAATATGATATTTCTGCTCGACCTGAAATGGGTAGATTTGATGGGAATAAGTTTCATTGTGAACTTTAGTAAGGAGAACACTTATACTCATAAGGTAATGTAACCCTTGGTATAACCTAAATTTGAAGACACTAAAATACAAGAAAACACAATGCATATATCCAACCTAGAGCATCCAAATGCAGCAGCCAAACACATTTATGTGGTAGCAACAATATGCATTGGTTAGTCCACAAAACATGTAATAAGCACAAGTAGATCACTATGGCAGGCCTCCTCAAGCATAAGCTTGGTCTCAAGAGATTTTGAAGACTTGTTTGTACTAACATTCGACTCCAAAAATCTTAAATTTGCTGCCATCACTGTGCACTTCACACTAGGTTACAAAACCTTCACTAAGTGCACTCCCCTCACTAAGCTTGGTTCATCAAGTTGATGGCTCTCTTCCAAGCCTAGCCCTAGCTCCATGGATGCTTGAAAATATAGTAAACATTCCATGAGAGTAATAGAACTCCTTACCATGAGTGTATGCCAAAATTGGAGCTTCATCCTAGGTGCACTCAAGTCTTAGCACTAGATAGCTTTCAATTGCCCTTTCTTTCTTTCAATTGCTTCTAGCTTCAAGCTTGGTGGTATAGTGGTTATGTAGGAGCTATGGAGGTGAAGGTTGCTGCTGTGGGTCAAATCTAGGAGAAGCAAAGAAGAAATTGGCTACTTTAAGAGGCTTAACCAAGCTTTAGCGCACTAAACACACTTAATAGCCTTAACAAAGCTTTGTCATTTTCCTCGCTTCTGAACCATGTTTTCTTTGCCTTAAACTCAGGGCCTAGATCTGACCATCCTTATCTTACTTTGGCTACCTTTTCTTGAGTAGATAACTCCAAAATGCTTGCATTTGACTTAATTCATAAGCATAAACAACCAAAGGCTTACACTAGAACACTTACATCCTTAAAGCCCTTTGTGCTTTTCTTTGTCCACAATTTTCTTCCATAAGCAATTTGGTCCTCCGACAGCACTTTCACACCATTCATATCCTTCCCATAACTCTCCAAAGCTCTTTCTTAAGAGTTTTGCAATTAAGTGCCCGAATTTCCAAAACTTTACAAAAAAGTCCATAGGTTGCTTGACAAACAAGCAATCTTTAAGGCTTTTCTTGGGGACCAAGTTACCGACTTAAAACAGTTTTAAGCAGGTGTTGATCATGCCTTTTACCCATCACACTTCAATCATTATGGTGAGAGATACCCAAAATAATGGTTCTTGACCATTATGCCACACTTTGTAATTCTCCTATTTTTGTGAGCTGGTAACAATCCTCCCCCCCTTAAAATTTTAGTCCTCTAAAAATTCCTTTAGCTTTAGGTATTCTATAGGATACCTTTCCAAAAGGTTTTTCTCAGTTTCTCAGGTTGCTTCCTCTCTATCTACTTTCCTCTCATCCATTAGGAAAGTACAAAGTCTCATTCTCCTCTTGCTCTACTAATATAGCCTTCTGCATTGCTTCATAATATCTCACTAGCCAAAATGGCCTTTTAGACTTTTTGATGTTTGATCTTAGGCCTCTGACAAATCTTTTCACTTTCACCTACTCCAGTCCATGATGCTGAGGAGTGTATCTCACTAGCTGATTCAATTTGTGCTTATACCCTAGGACTTTCAAGTTGTCTTGCCTTAGAGCATCAAATCCAACTTGCTTCATGTCCTTGAAAGCATCATTGATGTACTGCTCCTGAAAAAGCTAAGTGAACTTTAGCCAGCTCATCTCTATATCTTTTCCTAGCCTTTGACCCTTCTAGATAGCATATCTATCTCTGGGATTTCTCCACCCCATCTCTGCACTGCCTACCAAATTGTAAGCAGCCAGTGTCATCTTTTTGGTGGAGCTGAGTGGCATCCTTTCAAACATCTTTTCTATGAAGATTAACCACTCCTCAGCTCTTTCTAGTCCTATTCTTCTACCAAACTATGGAGGCCTAAGTCCTTGCCAACAGTCTGGCCTCATCTAGGCTTTCCATATCCTCTACTCTCGGTGTCTAGATCTATGAGACTCTTCATCATGGTGATGCTCTCTATGCCTTCTACTGCCTCTTATCTCATGGCCTTCCTCAATCTCATTCCTAGTGGAAGAATGGTCATAGGCTGAGGGATTGGCCCTAGACACCTAACCAATCTCAGATCTCACTCTTTTTCCTCTAGGATTTCTCCTCTGTTCATCTTCCACTTCATCAGCTTCATCATTTCTGTTTCCTAATCTTCCAGAAGGAACATGTACAAATGTGTCCATAGCATCCTTCTATGGTTGCTACTATGCACTTTGAACCACCTCAGATCATGCTACTTGGATACCTTGATGTTGTGCTTGAATTAGTCTTACTAAGTTTACATTGATTAGAGCTAAGTTTCTTTGAAGCTCTAACCAAACCAAACGCACTTTAGTGTTTGGTAGCCCCTATTAGCCCTGACTCCCCCTTTCTTATCCATTTCTTTTGTTACCCACTCTGGGGTAGTCCAATTATGTTGCCTAAATTGTGCGTTTAGACTCCCAGGATTGGTAATGTTATGTATGCCATCAAAACACTACCCTTAATATGCATACCCAAGTGGCCTTCTTGGGCACTATGTAAACACATGCATAGTGGTCTAACCATCACAAACATATTCACATTTCATGCACATTGTTGTAACAAACAAGGTAAACACTAGCACAAGTCTTAACCTTGGCTACAACATATTCGGCAATCTTGCTAAGTTCTAATGACCAGCCACTGCACCTGTAAATTCCATTAATAAACTCTATCATTCTAGCCATGTAACCCTTATTTTCTTTGCTCCATTATCAAGTAGAGTCTTAGAGTAAACTAAGGAATTCTTTTTTTTACATCAATAGCCCACCTATGGACCAAGTTATGGATTTTTTAAGTTGGTTACAAAATTCTAACCAAATGAACAGTAACTTAGCAAAGTTTGCAACATCATATCTTTGGATACAGGGCTCCAAATTCAAGCATTCCGAATTCTAGTTCAACCTCTAGATGTTCTCTAGGTGTGGTCAAAATTTCATACAAAGATTCCTTCTACACAGGGAGATATTAAACTTTAGGTCCAGAGTCAAAATTCTGGCAACTTTTGGACCATTTTGCCCATACAATTTTTCCAAACCATGCAAACACTTCATTCACAAGGGGAAAGCCCTCCAAGGCTATCCCATATATGTCCATTACACATAGGAATTACATTCTCTTGCTTTTAACAACTTTATGTGGCCAAAACAGAATTTACAAGTAAGCAGCCTATCATTCACACTTAGGCAGCTTTGCACCACATCACTTACATAGCCAAAACATTACTCAAATGTTCACATACTTGTCTCATTTTACATACACTACATGTACATGCATACATGCACTAAAATATGGTCTTAACTCAGCTAAATACACACCCTAGGTTACAGGAGGTCCTGAGACACAATGGACTCCAAAAACAGGATGCTGGACAGCTGCTGCACAACACAATAAGTACCACCATTAAAAATACCAAATGTGCTCCTAAAATCACCAAACTTTCCAGATCATAACTAGACATATGGAAGTTCATGTACCTGAAATTTCAGATCAAAAATCAAACCACAAAGGTTAGTTTGAAGGTGATCTTTCAGCTGGACCTGAAATGACAGAATTGAGGGGAGTAAGTTTCATTGAGAAACTTAGTAAGGGTAGCACTTGGATTCAATAGGCAATGTAACCATCATTAAAACCTGCATCCAAAGACACTAAAACACAAAAACCACAATGCATATATACAAGATATAGCAACCAAATGCAGCAGCCAAACACAAACAACAAACACATGAAATGTGGCAGCAACATATACCATAGGTTAGTCCATAAAACACATAATAAACATAACCAAATCACTATGGCAGCCCTCCTCAAGCTAATGCTTGGTCTTAGGAGGATTTTAACACTAGTTAGTACTAACTTTGGGCTCTAGAAACCCTCATTTCACTGCCATCTTTGTGCACTTCACACTAGGTCACAAAACCTTCAATAAGTGCACTCCCCTCACTAAGCTTGGTTCATCAAGCTCATGGCTCTCTTCCAAGCTTAGCCCTAGCTCCATGGTTGCTTGAAAATACAGAAAACAACCCATGAGAGCAAGAGAACCCTTACCAAAGTGGGTAGGCTGAAAATCAAGCTTGATCCTTGAAGTATCCAAGAAATAGCTCTAGTTTGCTTCCAATTGCTTCCTTTTGCCTTCAATTTCAATCAATTGCAAGTTTGAAGGTGTGGTGGCTATGGAGGAAGTATGGATGTGTTCTTGGGCTGGGGGAGGATGAAAATGAGAGGGGGATAAGTGATTTGGCCACTTAAATGGCCTTAAATGAGCTTAAGGGCACCAAAACACACTTAACAAGCTTAACCTTGCTTTATGTCATTTTCCTTCTCACTAATTATGGTTTCTTTGTCTTAAAATCATTGGTACACATGTGCCCAACATTTTTGACTAATTATCAAGTCTTGGCTGCCTCCCCCATGGTGGGATAACCCCACAATTCCACCCTTAGACTTAAGTCAAAAGCTTGAACACCTTAAGGTTTACACTAGGACATTTAGGTCCTTATTGCCTTTAGTGTTTCCTTTGTCCAAACTTGTCTTCCATGAGCAATTTGGTCCTCCAATAGCACTTTCATACCATTCATATCCTACCCATAACTCTCCAAGTCTCTTTCTTGAGAGTTTTGCAATTGAGTACCCGAATTTCCAAAACCTTACAAAAAAGTCCATAGGTTGCTTGACAAACAAGCAATCCTTAAGGATTTTCTTGGGGACCAAGTTACTAACTTGGAACACTTTTAAGGAGGTGTTGATCATGCCTTTTACCCTCCACACTTCAATCACTATGGTGAGAATTACACAATATAATGGTTTTTAGCCATTATGACACACTTGTAATTCTCCCATTTTGTGAGGTGGTAACAATCCTCCCCCCCTTAAAAATTTTGGTCCTCCAAAATAGCCTTTAGCTTCGGGTATTCTTCAGGATACCTTTCCATAAGGTCTTTTTCAGTTTCCCAGGTTGCTTCTCTTTCAGAGTGGTGTGACCACTAAACTTTAACCATGGGAATAAGTTTGTTTCTTAACCTTCTAGTATCCTTGGCTAAGATAGCTATAGGTTTTTCTTCATATGTCAAGTTAGGTTCCAACTATATGTCTTCCACTACAATAGCATGCTTTGTGTCCAATAGACACTTCTTAAGCATACTAATGTGAAAAACATTATGCAGAGTTGACATGCTTGGCAGTAGAGGTAACCTGTATGCTACCTTGCCAACTTTATTCAAGATCTTATAAGGACCTATGTATGCTGGAGCCAACTTGGTTCTTTTCCCAAATCTGACAGTGTCTTTGGTTGGTGCAACTTTCAGCCAAACATTGTCACCAACCTCAAATTCCAAGTCTCTTCTTTTTTTGTTCACACAGGTTGTGGCCCTTTCATTGGCTGCCATTAATCTCTCTCAAATTTTCTTGATTTTGCTAGTTATCTCTTCAATAATTTTGGGACCTAACTCTAACCTGTCTTAGGCTTCCACCCAACAGTGGGGTGTCATGCAGTTTCTTCCATATAATGCGTCAAAAGGTGGCATGCCAATGGTGCTTTGGTAACTACTGTTATATGAGAATTCTACCAATGGCAAGTGTTGATCTTATTCATGTTTGAAATCCAACACAGCTCCTGAGCATGTTTTCCAGTATCTGTATCACCCATTCAGATTACCCATCTGTCTGAGGATGATAAGTAGTACTCCGATGGATCTTGGTTCCTAGTGCATTATCCAAAATTGACTTGTAAATCTTGGATCTCTATCAGATACAATGGAGTGCGGCACTCCATGTAGTCTCACTATCTCCGGGACATACTTCTAAGCTAACTTCTGCAAGGAGTCTGTGAGTTTCATAGGTAAGAAGTGGGCACATTTGGTTAGCATATCCATAATGACCACATTGTATCATGCCTTAATCTGGTCATAGGCAACCTAGTCAAAAATTCCATGGTTATGTTGCCTCACTTCCTTACTGGTATAGGTAGAGTCGGTAGGGTACTTGCTGGTTTCTAGTGCTCAACCCTTACCTTCTGGTATGTGGCACATTTGGAGACTTAAGTAGCCATGTCTCTCATTATATTTGGCCACCAAAAGTGAGTCTTCAGATCTTTATACATTTTCTCACTTCCTAGATGGATGTTCAACCTGCTTGTGTGAGCCTCTTCAAGTATTTCATCCATGACCTTTGCTCCTTTAGGCACATAGATTCGATCCTTGAAACACAATAATCCTTGCTTGTAGGCAAAGGATTGATACAAGGAATCTTTTTCCTCTCCTGAAATCTTTTTGGGATCAAGATCTGTCTCCTGTGCCTTTCTGACTTCTTCAATCCATCCAGACTAAATTGTCAATGTGTAAATTTGGGCTTCCTCCCACTTATGCCATTTATGCCATATGCATAGTAGACTATTCTGCTCATCATGATTAGCTATGGATCCTCCTTTCAAAAGTCCTTTGTACTTCCTGCTAAAGGCATCTGCTTCTAGATTGCCTTTGCCCTCTGTGTACTTTATACTACAGTCAAAGTCCTTGATGTACTCCAACCATCTCTTTTGCCTAATGCTCAACTTTTTCTGAGTGAACAAGTACATTAGGCTCTTATGGTCGGTGTAGATCACAAAGGAACTACCCATCACATAATGCCTCCATTGATTTAGAGCAAAAATCACTACGGCCAGTTCTAGGTCATGGGTAGGATACTTTTGCTCATGGGGTCTCAACTACCTTGACCATAAGCAATGAAATTTCTGGCTTACATAAGCACACAACCTAACCCAAATCTAGATGCATCTATATAGATGATGTAGGCCTTACTTGGATCTAGAAGAATCAATACTGGAGCTTCAATCAACCTCTGCTTGAGCTCTTGGAAACTCTTTTCACACTTCTCAACCCACTTAAATCTTTGACCCTTCTTGGTCAAATGAGTACGAACTGAGGCAATCATGGAAAAGCTTGATACAAATCTCCTGTAGTATCCAGCTAATCCGAAGACACTTCTGATTTCCTTCATAGTCTTCGGTGTTTCCTGCTCTTGCACTGCCTTGACCGTTTCAGGGTTTACCTTAGGGCCTTGTGCATCTATGATGTGTCCTAGGAAAGACACTTCCCTTATCCAGAATTCACACTTGGATAACTTGGCATAAAGCTGATGTTCCAATAGAGTCTTTAGGACAATCTTCAAATGATGTTCATGTTCATTTTCATCCTTGGAATACACTAGGATGTCACCAATGAACACAACCACAAATTTGTCCAGATGTGGTCTGAACACCCTGTTCATCAGGTCCATGGAAGTAGTTGGGGCATTAGTCAAACCAAATGGCATGCCTGTATACTTGTAATGCCCATATCTCGTCTTGAATGTAGTATGAGGAATATCTTCTTTATTTATTCTCAACTAGAAGTATCCAATCTCAAATCTATCTTAGAAAATATCTTAGCTCCCTTGAGTTGATAAAAAAGATCCTCAATCCTAGGGAGTGGATACTAATTCTTGATAGTCACTTCATTGAGCTTCCTATAGTCAATGCATAGTCTCAAAGATCCATCCTTTTCTTTCACAAAGAGAACAGGAGCTCCCCATGGTGAAACACTTGGCCTTATGAACCCTTTTTCAAGAAGTTCATCAAGTTGTTTCTTGAGCTCATTCATTTCTGTGATTGGCATTGCGTAAGGAGATATGGATATTGGACTAGCTCCTGGTTGTAACTTGTTTTCAAACTCAATTTCCCTTAGTGGAGGATTACTTGGCAGGTTTTTAGGAAGGACTTGTAGAAAATCGCGCACTACAGGTATAATGTTTACTTCTTCATTACAATGCAATTCATTTAATGCATATTAGTAATCATTCTCAGAAATCACAGGTATCTCATCTAGTACCTCTAGCTCCATGCCATGCATTTCATACAGTAATTCCTTAGAATTCACTAATGCATGCACTTCACCATCAGGCAATGTGATTTTGCATCTTAGCATAATCAATTTTTATGTTACGCATAGCAAGCCAATTCATACTCAGCACTAAATCATACTTACGAATATTCAACACTAGCAGATTAGTCATAGCCTTTGTCTTTCCTACTAGTAGCTCACAATCCCTAGCTAGGTCATTAGTGAAAAGACATTGAGTACCTACTGTTTTTACTAAGGATATCCTTGGCATGATTTTAGTAAGCTAAGGATATCCTTGGCATGATTCTAGTAAGCAATTTCATGGCTTCAACAAATTTCGTAGCCACTATAGACAAAGATGCACCAATATTAAATAGAATACCAACAGGCATACCATTAAGGTAAATGTTACCTCTTACTGCTCCTCCCTGCTTTGATGTCTCTGGCCTCTCCACTTGGAAGACTCTGCCAGCTCTCTGCACTTGAGGCCAAGGCACTGAAGGAACTGGCCTCTGCTGTCCCACCCTAGGTGCTCTTCGTCTAGGTCTTGCCCCAATAGGCCTTATTGGACCTTGGTCTCTTACAGGCCTAAAGTACTTAGTCTTATACTCCTATTGCTCTACTAATAGAGCTTTCTACACTACTTCATAGTATGTAACTACTGGAAAAGGTCTAACAACCTTTCTATTGTCTAACTTTAGGCCTCTGACAAATCTTTTGGCCTTCAACTCTTCCAGTCCATGATGCTGAGGAGCATACCTAACCAATTGATTGAAATTGTGCTCATACTCTAGGACACTAAGGTTGTCCTGCCTTAGAGCATCAAATTCAGCATGCTTCATATCCTTGATGGCATCACTGATGTACTGCTTCTGGAACAGCTATGTGAACTCTGGCAGCTCATCTCAATATCTCTTCTTGGCCTTCTGCCTTTCTAGAAAGCATACCTATCTCCGGTGTTTCTCCACCACATCTCTGCACTACCTACCAAGTTGTAAGTAGCCAGTGACACCTTCATGGTGGAGCTGAGTGGCATCCTCTCAAACATCTTTTCTATGAAGATTAACCACTCCTCATCTCTCTCTGGCCCAGCTCTTCCATTAAACTATGGAGGTCTTAAGACTTGGAACCTCTCCAACAATATGACTTCATCTATGCCTTCCAGATCCTCGGATCTGTGTCTGCTGGATCTGTGAAAGGCCTCTGTATGGTGATGCTGTCTATGATCTATCTGCCTTCTCTTGGATCTTCTTTCAAGGCCTTCCTCAATCTCATTCCTAGTGGAGGAATGGTCATAGACTGAGGGATTGGTTTTGGACACCTGACCAGTCTGAGACATTAGCCCTCTTCCTCTTGGATTTCTCCTATGCTTATCTTTATCCTCAATGGTCTCATCATTTTTATCTTCTAAGCTTCCAAAAGGAACATATTCAAATGTGTTCTTAGTATCCTCTTCTAGTTTCTATTGTGCATCCAAAACTGGTTCTACTGGAGCTACCCAGACTCCTTGCTATTGTGCTTGAATCAGGCTTGCTAAGATTTCATTGATTAGAACTAAGTTCTTCTGAAGATCTAACCAAACCTAAGGCACTTTAGGGTTTGGGACCTATTGCCCTTGATTCCCTTTATTTTGTCCATTTATTTGTTGCCTAGAGTCAATAGGGGGCCTTCAGGGTGGTTCCCCTCTCCTTGAGGCAACCATGTTTACTTCCTGAATTGATGATTCATCATATAGCACATATAAAGATCATAGATATTTCAATGGTACTTGACACTAGAAGCTGACCAGACCGAGTTCATGTATGTCGATCCATGCAACGCAACTATATGCTATGTACATATATAAACCACACTCTGATACCAACTTCTATTACCCACTCCCTGGTAGTCCAGTTGTGGTACCAAAACTGTGCATTTAAACTCCCAAGATTCGTGTGTCCCGTAAGTCATCAGAACAACACCCCTAGTGTGCATACTCAAGTGACCCTCTTGAGCACTATGCAAATACATGCATATTGGTCTAACCATAACAAAAATATTTACATTTATGCACACTATGGCATCTAAGAAGGAAAACACTAGCACAAGTCATAGTTTTGGCTTCCACACATTAGGCAATCTTGTTAAGTTCTAGTGACCAGACACTGCACCTGTAACTTCCGCTAATAAACTGTATCATTATAACTACATACCCCCATATTTTATTTAATCCATTATCAATTAGAAACTTAGAGCAAACCAGTGAATTTTTTTTTACATCAATAACCCACCTATGGACCAAGTTATGGATTTTTTAAGTTGGTTACAAAATTCTAACCAAATGAACAGTAGCATAGCCATTTTTGCAACATCATATCTTTGGTTACAAGGCTCCAAATTCAGAAATTTTAAATTCCATTTCAACCTCTAGGTGCTCTCTACGTGTGGTAAAAATTTCATACAAAGATTCCTTCTACACAGTGAGATATAGAACTTTAAGTACAGATTCGAAATTCAGGTCACTTTATGACCATTTTGCCCATACAAAATTTCATAAGGGTGCAAACACTTCATTCACAATGGGAAAACCCTCCAACGATATCCCATATATGTACATTACACATATGAATTACATTCCCTTCCTTTTATCAACTTTATGTGGCCAAAACAGAATTTACAAGTAAGCAGCCCATCATTCACACTTAGGCAGCTTTGCACCACATCACTTACATAGCAAAAACATTACTCAAATGTTCACATACTTGTATCATTTTACATACACTACATGTACAAGAATACATTCACTACACAATGGTATTAACTCAGGTAAATACACACCCTAAGTTACAGGAGTGCCTGAGACACAGTGGACTCCAGAACAGGATGCTGGATAGCTGCTGCATAACACAGTAAGTACCACCATTAAAAATACCAAATGTGCTCCTTAAACCACCAAACTTTCCAGATCATAACAAGACATATGGAAGTTAATTTTCATGAAATTTTAGATAAAAAATCAAACTACAAATTTCAGTTTGAATGTGATCTTTCTGCTAGACCTGAAATGACAGAATTGAGGGGAGTAAGTTTCATTGAGAAACTTAGTAAGGTTAGCACTTGGATTCAGTAGGCAATGTAACCATCATTAAAAACTGAATCCAAAAGCACTAAAACACAAAAAACACAATGCATATATACAAGATATAGCAACCCAATGTAGCAGTCATTCACAACAAACAAACACATGAAATGCAGTAGCAACAATAACCAAAGATTAGTCCATAAAACACATAGTAAACATAAATAAATCACTATGGCAGCCCTCCTCAAGCTAATTCTTGGTCTTAGGAGGATTTTAATACTAGTTAGTACTACATTTGGGCTCTAGAAACCCTCACTTCATTAACATCATTGGGCACTTCACACTAGGTCACAAAACCTTCAATAAGTGCACTCCCCTCACTAAGCTTGGTTCATCAAGCTCATGGCTGTCTTCCAAGCTTAGCCCTATCTCCATGGTTGCTTGAAAATACAGAAAACAACCCATGAGAGCAAGAGAACCCTTACCTTGATGGGTATGCTGAAATTGGAGCTTGATCCTAGGTGCACTCAAGCAATAGCACCGAATAGCTTCCAATTGTGATTGGTCCACTTGTAATTGCAAGTAGTTTTGAGTTTGACGGTATGGTGGCTATGGACGAAGTGTGGATGACTTCTAGGATTGGATTTCAATGAACGAGAGATGTAGTGATTTAGCCAAAATGGTGTACCCACTTAGTTAGTTAGTCCGGTTGAGTGGCAAACCTGTGCATTGGAGCTCACGCTTGGTGTGACCTGGATTCAAAACACTACCCTTTAGTGTGGTCACGTGGCCCTCTTGGGCACTATGGAAACATATTCATATTGCTCAAGGTTTTTCACATTGCATACACCTTGGCAGCAATGAAGTGTTAGCAGAGGTCTTAATCTTTGACTACCACACATTAGGCAATCTTGTTAAGATCTAGTGACCAACAACCATTGCACACCTATAACTTCCACTATAAACTGTATCATTCTAGCCATTTAACCCCTATTCTCCTTTGCTCCATTATCAAGTAGAAACTCGTTGAAAACCAACGAATTTTGTTTTAGATCATTAAGCCCACATACCATTAAATGGATTTTTTAAGTTGGATTAGGGCCTTCTGAAAACCAAGAGGCCTAACTAGATGTCCTCATATGTTTAAGTGAGAGGATCCACAGAATTTCTCCTTGTACCAAGAGGAAAGGTCAAAATTTAATACCGAGATTCATTCTACACAGGGAGATATTACACTTTAGGTCCAGAGTCGAAATTTTGGCAACTTTTGGACCATTTTGCCCCATACAATTTTTCCAAACCATGCAAACACTTAATTCACAAGGGGAAAGCCCTCCAAGGCTATCCCATATATTTCCATTACACATAGGAATTACATTCCCTTTCTTTTAACAAACTTTATGTGGCCAAAACAGAATGTACAAGTAAGCAGCCTATCATTCACACTTAGGCAGTTTTGCACCACATCACTTACATAGCCAAAACATTACTCAAATGTTCACATACTTGTATCATTTTACATACACTACATGTAAATGCATACATGCACTAAAATATGGTCTTAACTCAGCTAAATACGCACCCTAGTTTACAGGAGGTCTTGAGACACAATGGACTCCAAAATAGGATGCTAGACAGCTGCTGTGTAACACAATAAGTACCACCATTAAAAATAACAAATGTGCTCCTAAAATCACCAAAAATACCAGATCATAAATAGACATATGGAAGTTCATGTGAATAAAATTTTAGATCATAACTCAAACCAGAAAGATTAGTTTGAAGTTGATCTTTCCGCTGGACCTGAAATGAGAGAATTGAGGGGAGTAAGTTTCATTGAGAAACTTAGTAAGGGTAGAACTCAGATTCAGTGGGCAATATAACCATCATTAAAACCTGCATCCAAAGACACTAAAAAAGAAAAACTACAATGTAAATATAAAAGATATAGTAGCCAAATGCAGCAGCCATTCACAACCAACAAACACATGAAATGTAGCAGCAACAATAACCATAGTTTAGTCCATAAAACACATAATAAACATAACCAAATCACTATGGCAGCCCTCCTCAAGCTAATTCTTGGTCTTAGAAGGATTTTAACAGTAGTTAGTACTAACTTTTGGGCTCTAGAAACCCATAAATTCGCTGCCATCACTGTGCACTTCACACTAGGTCACAAAACCTTCAATAAGTGCACTCCCCTCACTAAGCTTGCTTCACCAAGCTCATGGCGCTCTTCCAAGCTCAGCCCTAGCTCCATGGTTGCTTGAAAATATAGAAAACAACCCATGAGATCAAGAGAACCCTTACCAAAGTGGGTAGGCTGAAAATCAAGCTTTATCCTTGAACTATCAAAACAATAGCTCTAGTTTGCTTCCAATTGCTTCCTTTTGCCTTCAATTTCAATCTTGGAGGTATGGTGGCTATGAAGGAAGTGTGGTTGTGTTATTTGGTAGGAGGAGGACGAAAATGAGAGAGGGATAAGTGATTTGGCCACTTAAACGGCCTGAAATGAGCTTAAGGGCGTAAAACACACCTAAACAAGCTTAACCTTGCTTTATGTCATTTTCCTTCTCCCTAGTTATGGTTTCTTTGTCTTAAACCCATTGGTACACATGTGCCCAAAATTTTTTAGCATTTATCAAGTCTTGGCTGCCTTCCCCGTGGTGGGATAACCCCACAATTCCACCCTTAGACTTAAGTCAAAAGCTTGAACACCTTAAGGTTTACACTAGGACATTTAGGTCCTTATTGCCTTTAGTGTTTCCTTTGTCCAAAATTGTTTTCCATGAGCAATTTGGTCCTCCAATAGCACTTTCATACCATTTCTATCCTTCCCATAACTCTCCAAGTCTCTTTCTTGAGAGTTTTGCAATTGAGTACCTGAATTTCCAAAACCTTACAAAGAAGTCCATTGGTTGCTTGACAAGCAAGCAATCCTTTAGGCTTTTCTTGGGGGCCAAGTTACCAATTTGAAACACTTTTAAGGAGATTTTAATCATGCCTTTTACCCTCCATGCTTCAATCACTATGGTGAGAATTACACAATATAATGGTTTTTAGCCATTATGACACACTTGTAATTCTCCCATTTTGTGAGGTGGTAACAATCCTGCCCCCCTTAAGAATTTTGGTCCTCCAAAATAGCCTTTAGCTTTGCATATTCTTCACAATACCTTTCCATAAGGTCTTTTTCAATTTCCCAGGTTGCTTCTCTTTAAGAGTGGTGTGACCACTGAACTTTAACCATGGGAATAAGTTTGTTTCTCAACCTTCCGGTATCCTTGGCTAAGATACCTATAGGTTTCTCTTCATACGTCATATTAGGTTCCAACTATATGTCTTCCATTACAATAGCATGCTTTGCGTTGATAGACACTTCTTAAGCATACTGATGTGAAAAACATTATGAACACTTGCCATGCTTGGCGGTAGAGCTAAGCTGTATACTACCTTGCGAACTCTGTCCAAGATCTCATAATGACCTATGTATCTTGGAGCTAACTTGGTCCTTCTGTCGAATCTGATAGTGCCTTTGGTTGGTGCAACTTTTAGCTAAATATTGTGACAAACCTTAAATTTTTCTAAATGTTGTCTAAACACCCTTAGTGTACATGCTTAATCTCCCTTTGTGGAGGAATACCTGGCAGGTCTTTTGGAAACACTTGTGGAAAGTCTCTCACTATAGGTATTTTGTCCACTTCCTCATCACAATGCAATTCATTCAATGCGTAAGAGTAATCATGCTCAGAAAACACAAGTATGTGATCTAGTACCTCTAGCTCCATGCCATGCATTTCATACACTAATTCCTTAGAATTCACTAATGCATGCACTTCACCATCAGGCAATGTGATTTCCCTCTTACCACAATCAATTCTTATGTTATGCATAGCAAGCCAATTCATACCCAGCACTAAATCATACTTAGGAATGTCCAACACTAGCAGATTAGTCATAACCTTAGTCTTTCCTACTACTAGCTCACAATCCTTAGCTAGGTCATTAGTGAAAAGACATTGACTACCTGCTGTTTTCACTAAGGATATCCTAGGCATGATTTCAGTAGGCAATTTCATGGCATCAACAAATTTCCTAGCCACTATAGACACAGATGCACCAGTATCAAATAGAACACTAACAGGTATACCATTAAGGTAAATGTTACCTCTTAGTGCTCCTCCCTGCTCTGATGTCTCTGGCCTCTCCACTTGGAAGACTCTGCCAGCTCTCTGCACTGGAGGTCGAGGCACTGGAGGAACTGGCCTCTGCTGTCCCTCCCTAGGTGCTCCCCCTCTAGGTCCTGCCCCAATAAGCCTTACTGGACCTTGGTCTTCTGGCCTCCTTTGAACTTGTAGGCAGTCTTTGATCCAATGATCCATGGATCCACATCTTAGACACGCTTGGGTGTCAAAATAGCAAGGTTTCTTCCCATGAAACTTCTTGCATTTAGGGCACCTTAGGCCAGGGAACTTCCCCTTAACCTTGCCCTCACCACCAAGATGAGAATTCTTGGCAATTCCTTTGCCATGTGGTGGCTTCTTCTGCTTGCCTCCTGCCTGACTACTTTCCCCTGGTCCACTGGGAAAGTACTTAGTCTCATACTCCTCTTGCTCTACTAATAGAGCTTTCTACACTGCTTCATAGTATGTAACTGCTCCAAAAGGTCTAACAGCCTTTCTAATGTCTGACTTTAGGCCTCTGACAAATCTTTTGGCCTTCAATTCCTCCAGTCCATGATACTGAGGAGCATACCTCACCAACTGATTGAATTTGTGCTCATACTCTAGGACACTAAGGTTGTCCTGCCTTAGAGCATCAAATTCAGCTTGCTTCATATCCTTGATGGCATCACTGATGTACTGTTCCTGGAATAGCTGTGTGAACTCTGGCCAGCTCATCTCAATATCTCTTCCTGGCCTTCTGCCCTTCTGGAAAGCATACCTATCTCTGGTGTTTCTCCACCACATCTCTGCACTGCCTACCAAGTTGTAAGTAGCCAGTGACACCTTCTTGGTGGAGCTGAGTGGCATCCTCTCAAACATCTTTTCTATGAAGATTAACCACTCCTCAGCTCTCTCTGGCCCAGCTCTTCCATCAAACTGTGGAGGTCTTAGGCCTTGGAACCTCTCCAACAGTCTGACTTCATCTAGGCCTTCTAGATCCTCTGATCTATGTCTCCTGGATCTGTGAGAGCCCTCTGTATGGTGATGCTCTCTATGATCTCTCTGCCTTCTCCTGGATCTTCTCTCATGGCCTTCCTCAATCTCATTCCTAGTGGAGGAATGGTCATAGACTGAGGGATTGGTCCTGGACACCTAACCAATCTCAGACCTTAGTCTTCTTCCTCTTGGATTTCTCCTATCCTCATCTTCCTCCTCAACAGTCTCATCATTTGTGTCTTCTAAGCTTCCAGAAGGAACATATTCAGATGTGTTCCTAGTATCCTCTTCTGGTTGTTGCTGTGCATCCTGAACTGGTTCTGCTGGAGCTACTTGGACTCCCTGTTGTTGTGCTTGAATCAGCCTCATTAAGTTTTCATTGATTAGAGCTAAGTTCCTCTGAAGCTCTAACCAAACCTGAGGCACTTTAGGGTTTGGTACCCCCTGTTGCCCCTGATTCCCTCTATTCTGTCCATTTCTTTGTTGCCCAGAATCAGTAGGAGGCCTTCGGGGTGGTTCCCCTCTCCTTGTGGCAACCATGTTTACTTCCCTGCATTGATGATTTATCATAGAGCACATATAAAGATCATAGGTATTTCAATGGTACTTGACACTAGCAGCTGACCAAACTGAGTTCATATATGTAGATGCATGCAATGCAACTATATGCTATGTACATGTATAAACCATGCTCTGATACCAACTTCTGTTACCCACTCCGGGGTAGTCCAGTTATGGTGCCAAAATTGTGCATTTAGACTCCCAGGATTGGTAATGTTCTGTAGGCCATCAAAACACTACCCTTAGTGTGCATACCCAAGTGGCCCTCTTGGGCACTATGTAAACACATGCATATTGGTCCAACCATCACACACATATTCACATTTCATGCACACCATGGCAGCAAAGAAGGAAAACACTAGCACAAGTCTTAATCTTGGCTACCACACATTAGGCAATCTTGTTAAGTTCTAGTGACCAGCCACTGCACCTGTAACTTCCACTAATAAACTGTATCATTCTAGCCACATACCCCCCTATTTTATTTGCTCCATTATCAAGTAGAGACTTAGAGAAAACCAAGGAATTTTGTTTTACATCAATAGCCCACCTATGGACCAAGTTATGGATTTTTTAAGTTGGTTACAAAATTCTGACCAAATGAACAGTAACTCAGCCAACTTTGCAACATCATATCTTTGGCTACAGGGCTCTAAATCCATAAATTCCAAAATCCCAGTTAACCCTCTAGATGTCCTCTAGGTGTGGTCAAAATTTCATACCAAGATTCATTCTACACAGGGAGATATTAAACTTTAGGTCCAGAGTCAAAATTCTGGCAACTTTTGGACCATTTTGCCCATACAATTTTTCCAAACCATGCAAACACTTCATTCACAAGGGGAAAGCCCTCCAAGGCTATCCCATATATGTCCATTACACATAGGAATTACATTCCCTTTCTTTTAACAACTTTATGTGGCCAAAACAGAATTTACAAGTAAGCAGCCCATCATTCACACTTAGGCAGCTTTGCACCACATCACTTACATAGCCAAAACATTACTCAAATGTTCACATACTTGTCTCATTTTACATACACTACATGTACATGCATACATGCACTACAATATGGTCTTAACTCAGCTAAATACACACCCTAGGTTACAGGAGTGCCTGAGACACAATGGACTCCAGAAACAGGATGCTGGACAGCTGCTGCACAACACAATAAGTACCACCATTAAAAATACCAAATGTGCTCCTAAAATCACCAAAATTTCCAGATCATAACTAGACATATGGAAGTTCATGTACCTGAAATTTCAGATCAAAAATCAAACCACAAAGGTTAGTTTGAAGGTGATCTTTCAGCTGGACCTGAAATGACAGAATTGAGGGGAGTAAGTTTCATTGAGAAACTTAGTAAGGGTAGCACTTGGATTCAATAGGCAATGTAACCATCATTAAAACCTGCATCCAAAGACACTAAAACACAAAAACCACAATGCATATATACAAGATATAGCAACCAAATGCAGCAGCCAAACACAAACAACAAACACATGAAATGTGGCAGCAACATATACCATAGGTTAGTCCATAAAACACATAATAAACATAACCAAATCACTATGGCAGCCCTCCTCAAGCTAATGCTTGGTCTTAGGAGGATTTTAACAGTAGTTAGTACTAACTTTTAGGCTCTAGAAACCCAGAAATTCGCTGCCATCACTGTGCACTTCACACTAGGTCACAAAACCTTCAATAAGTGCACTCCCCTCACTAAGCTTGGTTCATCAAGCTCATGGCTCTCTTCCAAGCTTAGCCCTAGCTCCATGGTTGCTTGAAAATATAGAAAACAACCCATGAGAGCAAGAGAACCCTTACCAAAGTGGGTAGGCTGAAAATCAAGCTTGATCCTTGAAGTATCCAAGAAATAGCTCTAGTTTGCTTCCAATTGCTTCCTTTTGCCTTCAATTTCAATCAATTGCAAGTTTGAAGGTGTGGTGGCTATGGAGGAAGTATGGCTGTGTTCTTGGGCTGGGGGAGGATGAAAATGTTCTTGGGTAGAGAGGGATAAGTGATTTGGCCACTTAAATTTCCTTAAATGAGCTTAAGCACATAAAACACACTTAAACAAGGTTAACCTTGCTTTATGTCATTTTCCTTCTCCCTAATTATGGTTTCCTTGTCTTAAACTCATTGGTACACATCTGCCCAACATTTTTGACTATTTATCAAGTCTTGGCTGCCTCCCCCATGGTGGGATAACCCCACAATTCCAACTTTAGACTTAAGTCAAAAGCTTGAACACCTTAAGGTTTACACTAGGACATTTAGGTCCTTATTGCCTTTAGTGTTTCCTTTGTCCAAACTTGTTTTCCATGAGCAATTTGGTCCTCCAACAGCATTTTCACACCATTTATATCCGTCCCATAACTCTCCAAGTCTCTTTCTTGAGAGTTTTGCAATTGAGTACTCAAATTTCCAAAACCTTACAAAAAAGTCCATAGGTTGCTTGACAAATAAGCATTCCTTAAGGCTTTTATTGGGGGCCAAGTTACCAACTTGGAACACTTTTAAGGAGGTGTTGACCATGCCTTTTCCCCCAACACTTCAATCACTATGGTGAGAATTATATAATATAATGGTTTTTAGCCGTTATGACACAGTTGTAATTCTCACACTTTTGTGAGGTGGAAACAACTTTGTTGCCTGAGTTCAGTAGGAGGCCTTAGGGGTGGTTCCCCTCTCTTTGTGGCAACCATGTTTACTTCCTGTTCATGATTCATCACATATAAAGATCATAGGTATTTGAATGGTACTTGACATTAGCAGCTGACCAAACTGAGCTTGTGTATGTAGCTAGCATGCAAATGCAACTATATGTACATGTACGTGTGCAAACCATACTCTGATACCAACATCTGTTACCCCCTCTAGGGTAGTCCAATTATGGTGCCAAAATTGTGCATTTAAAAATACCAGGATTGGTTGTTCTATTGGCCATCAGAACAATACTCTTAGTGTGCGTACCCAAGTGGTCCCCATGGGCACTATGTAAATGCATGCATATTTGTACAACCATTACACACATAATCATGTTTTATGCACACCATGGTAGCAAGGATGAAAAATACTAGCACAAGTAGTAATCTTGGCTACCACACATTAGGCAATCTTCTTAAGTTTAATTAACTAGCCACCGCACCCGAAACTTCCTCCAAAAGCCTGTATTTTTCTAGCCATGTAACCCCCTTTTTTCTTTACTGCAATATCAAGCAGAGATCTAACCCAAACCAGAGAATTTGGTTTTATATCAATATCCCATCTATGGATATAGATTTTTTACGTTGGTTACATCATTCTAACCAAATAAATGGTAACTTAGCCAAATTTGCAATGTCATAACTTTGGCTACAGGGCTCCAAATGTAGAAATTCCAAATCCAGTTAAAATTCTAGATATGCTCTAGTGTGGTCAAAATATCAAACCAATATTCATTCTGCATAGAGAGAAATAGAACTCTGAGTGCAAGGTCAAAATTTTGTCCACTTTATGACCATTTTGCCCATATAAAATTTCATAAGTGAGCAAACACTTCATTCACAAGGGGTAAGCCCTCCAAGGCTATCCCATACATGTCTAGTACACATAGGAATTACATGCCCTTGTAGCTAGCAACTTTATGCGGCCAAAACAGAATTTACAAATAAGCAGCCTATCATTCCCAGTTAGACAGCTTGTGCACCACATTCACATACATAGCAAAACAGTCTTCAAATGTTCACATACTTATGTCAAATTTACATCTATTACATGTACATGAATCCATGCACTACATAATGGCCTTAACTTAGCTAAAACACACACCCAAGTTACAGAAGAGCTTTAGACACAATGCACTCCAGAAACAGGAAGTTTGCAGCTACTGCATAATACAGTAAGCACCATCACTAAACATACCAAATGTGCTGCTAAAATTACAAAAATTTCTAGATAAAAACTAGAAGCACGGATGTTCAAATACATTAAGTTTCAGGTTAAAACTCAAGCCACAAAGCTCAGTTTGAATATAATCTTTCTGCTAGACTTGAAATGAGCAGATTTTAGGGGAGTAAGTTTCATGGTAAAACTTAGGAAGGAGAATACTTATACTAATAAGGTAATGTAACCCTTAGTATCACCTATATCCAAAGACACTAAAATGAAAGAAAATACAATGCATATATTCAATGTAGAGCTTCAAAATGCAGTAGCCAAACACAAACAATAGACACATGTATGCGGCAGCAACAACATGCATTGGTTAGTCCATAAAACACGTAACAAACACAAGTAGATCAATATGGAAGCCCTCCTCGAGCATAAGCTTGGTCTTAGGAGAGTTTTAACACTCGTTAGTACTAAGTTTGGGCTCTAGAAACCCTTAATTCACTGCCATCATTGTCACTTTACACTAGGTCACAAAACCTTCAGTAAGTGCACTCCCTTCACTACGCTTGTTCATCAAGCTCATGGTTTTCTTCCAAGCCTAGCCTTAGCTCCATGGATGGTTGAAAATATAGTAAACATTCCATGAGAGTAAGAGAACACCTTACAATGAGTGTATGCTGAAATTGGACCTTGATCCTAGGTGCAAACAAGTCTTAGCACCAAAGAGCTTTGAATTGCCCTTTCTCACTTTCAATTGCTTCTTGCTTTAAGCAAGGAGGTATGGTGGCTATGGAGGAGCTATGTAGGTAAAGTTGGCTACTTTAAATCAATTATAGGGGAAGGAAAGAAGAAATTGGCTACTTTAAGAGGCTTAACGAAGCTTTAGTGCGCTAAACACCCTTAATAGCCTTAACAAAGCTTTATGTCAATTTCTGTGCTTTTAATGTCGTGCCCTAAACTGCCTCTGGCCCATTTGGGCCCAATTATATAAGACATGCAGCGGAAGTTTAATTAAACCGAAGGGGCTTTTATTACTCACTAAGACTTATGGGCACGAACCCCAGGATACTTACTGGTACTAGCTTGTTGTGTTCTTATTAAAGGTTTAAGCTTAAATGCTCTTGGAAACAAACTAGCACCTATGTGGATTTCATGTGTTCATTTTCATGGTATTAACCAAGCTTTAGCCAAGATTATGCATGGCAACCAAAACACCAACTTAAGTTTGAAAACTTAATTTCATGCATATGCTTCGCATGCTTATGTATTTTGGTGTTCACTAGTGCACGTAATCTCTTAATGCTTTTATAATGCTTAGGCATACATTAATTCACATATGTGCACCTATTCTCCTTATTAGCCAATCTTTACACATGCATCCAAATTTCATACTTTTCCAAATTTTCTTGCATGTTCATCTTAGTGTGTACATACTTAACCAAACATAGCATGTTTTCACATAAACATGGGCTTATGACCCTTTTCTGTACTTAACATGCATATGGCCCAAAATTAACAAGAACATATTCAACTTTGTCCAAAATCTTAGTTAAGCCCATTACACACATTTAAGCCCAATTTACACATGCTTCCAGTTTTCATGAAAATCATACTTCCATAAAACATGGATGGGCCTTGGTAAGTCCACCAAGCAATAAAAGCACCCAAAGTGTCCATAGTCCATATTACAAGCCCAAAATACTAAGTTTGGCCGAATTTTAGCTAAGTCCATAAATTTGGTCATTTAACTAAGACCAACTATTACATGCTTAAAAGCAAGCCATATTCCCAAGAACACAAATCCACCTTAAGACGTTGTTCCCACAGTTTCTAAACTCGTAGTCCTGCACACAAAGTCCACATTTTATTAGCTTGATTTTCAAGCAACTAAGGATAAATACTTAGAATAATTTGAGCAAATACTATTTACATACTCAACCTCAACACCACAGAAAGAGTACTTAGGACTCTTAGCTCAATCTTTTGAGCACGCTTTTTCCTACAAAGGTAGAGTAGGGCGGGTGAGATTTAAATCTCAATAAGGATTCCATATGGCTTCCAAAGCCTAACTTATGGCCTTTAAGGCCCAACATATGCCAAGAATGTAATGGCAATAATTATTCCAAAATTCCTGCAAGGAAAACATAAAGACAAAGAAAACACAAAGATACATGCATATACAATAATAATCGAAATCAGGGGTTAGCATGCACAACAAATTCATAGAAGCACGCAAACACACACCACTTAACACCTTGATTTACAGAAGGGCAGCAAGCATCCCTCAAGTTTTATTTCATTAATTTCACTTACTTTTCATTTTCGGAGATCTCACTTAGCATAGGAATTTAAGGTGGCCTACTTAAATCCTAGCCCAAAATGCTTGCTTACTTAACTTAGCTCATGAGCGATACAGAATTGCTGAAGAAACTATTTAACTTATGCCCTCTTAGCACACCTAGGATCATATGGTTCTTTGACCATCACCTAGGGGCCCGAATACTCAAAGAGTATAGGAATCCTTACCAATACCGAAAACTTCTTAGAAGCTTTGTTTTCCTTCAGTTTCCTTGCTTGTTGATTCTAGAAGTGATTTCTAGCACAAGAACCAAAATGGCCAAATAAATTAGTAATCCATAAAATACCAAGAACACTTGGTGATTATCTTAAAGAAATCAAAATACCAAGAATACTTGGTTCACACTTACGAAACCTCGACTAGGAGGTGAGACCGAATTTTGTGTGCTTGATGTTCTTCAATTTTTTCTTCTTGATTCTTCCTCCCAATGAGTTAGAAGCTCATTTATATAAAGAGCCCCTTGAGAAGAGCTTAAAACCACCAAGAAAGAGAGGTGGCCGAAACTTCCTCCTTGGATTTCTCGAAATTCTTTGCTTGATTCTTGCTCTTTATGGCTTTAGAGCATGAATTCTACCAAGAATACTTGGTTTTAATTTGAGGAAGGCTAAGAACTTGTTATGGCAGAATGTTTAGAGGAGGAAGAGAGTTAGAAATGTTCTTGGAGAGGAAAAAGGAGTGATGGCCAATTTTAGAGAGATAATGAGATAGTTTGAGAGCAAAATTGGCTTGTGAAGTGAATGGATGTGTTCTAATGAGTAGGAGGAGAGTATGGCCGGTTATGGGTGTCCAAAATGGGTGGGAATAATGCCTTAGTGGAGTAATAATTCAAATGGGAAGTGGGAGACAAAGTGGGGGGACAAATTGGAAGAGTTTGTGAAGTTAAATGATGAAGTAGTGAAGGTGGGGGACAAAGGTGACTGGAGGTGTGGGTGGAGGATTATTTAATTGTGAGTGGAGGTGGAGGTGGCATAAAATATATTATTTTGAATGGGCATGGCTGGCCATGGCATCCAAGGCCATGAAAATGGGCCAATTCCCCACTTAGTCCTCCAATCTTTTGAATTTGGGCAATTGAGCCCAACTTACAACAATTCCTTTGTTCAATTGAGTCCATCTTTGAAATCCACCATTTTCACCATTATTTCTCATGGCCTAATCCAAGCTTAATTTCATGAATCCTTAACACTTAATTTAATGTCCCCTCACATTAATTGAGCTAAATTCCCAAATTAGGAAAATTCTTTGGCTCCCAATCCACTTACCCCGGGACCTAATCAGTTTGGATTTTTCGGGCATTACAACACTCCCCTCCTTAAGAAATTTGGTCCTCCAAATTTCCTAAGAGCTTAGGGAAGGTATCCGGATAGTTCTTAAGCATTTCAACTTCAACCTCCTATGTTGCCTCCTCCTCAAAATGGTTAGTCCATTGGACTTTTACCATCGATATCCACTTACTCCTGAGCTTTCTAGTGTCCCTTGCCAATACCCGAATTGGTTCTTCCTCATATGTAAGATCTTGGGTAATGGGCACACTAGTGACATGTACCACTTGTTTAGGGTCGGAGACACACTTCTTCAACAAGCTTACATGAAATGTGTCATGTACATGTCCCAGCTCAGGTGGTAGCTCTAACTTGTAGGCTATGTTTCCTACTCTTGCGAGTATTAAGTATGGTCCTACATACCTCGGGGCTAATTTTCCCCACTTACCAAACCTCATTACTCCCTTCATGGAAGATACTTTTAACCATACTCGGTCTCCTACCTGGAACTCCAGGTCTCTTCTTTTCTTGAGGTTGGCATATGATTCTTGCCTATTGTTGGCAGCCTTAATCCTTTCCTGGATTAGCTTAATTGTCCCAGTAGTCTCTCTTATGAGTTGTGGGCCAATTTCCAACTTATCACCTGGCTCATGCCAGCAGTGTGGAGTTATGCATCTCCTTCCATATAGTGCCTCATAAGGTGCCATGCCAATCACTGAGTGATGGCTATTATTGTACGAAAACTCCACTAAAGGCAAGTGTTTATCCCATTCTCCTTGGAAGTCAATAATACAATACCTCAACATATCTTCCAAGGTTTGAATGGTTCTTTCAGTCTGTTCGTCCGTTTGAGGATGGTATGCAGAACTGAATTTTAACTTAGTGCCCAAGGCATGGTGCGAGGACTTCCAGAATCTGGAAACAAATCTTGGGTCTCGATCCGAGACAATGTCGTCTGGTACACCATGTAGCCTTACTATCTCCTTAACATATTGCTGGGCTAACTTCTCCAAGGAGTCTGTAAGGTTTATGGGCAAGAAGTGGGCTGCCTTAGTCAATCTGTCCACTATGACCCAGATTGTATTACTCTTTCATTGGGTCAGTGGCAAACCCACTACAGAGTCCATGGATATGGATCCCCATTTTCTTTCTGGTATGGGTAAGCTCTGTAATTTTCCACCAGGTCTCTGGTGTTCCACTTTGACTTGCTGACAAGTCATACACTTAGCCACAGAAGCACCAATCTCCTGCTTCATATATGGCCACCAGAAATGGGATCTCAAATTCTTATACATTTTCTGAGCTCCAGGATGCATACTTATCAAGCTGGAGTGGGCTTCTTCTAGGATTTGTTGCCTGATTCCATCCCTATTTGGCACATAAATCCTATTCTGGAAATATAATATTCCAGCCTTAAAGGAAAATCCTTGATACAATTTCCCTCGTTTTTGCCCAGAGATCCTGGGAATCTCCTCATCTTGAAGCTGAGCTTCCTGAATTAGGTATTTCCATTCAGACCTAATAGTTAGGACCTTTACTTGGTCCATCTCCCAGTGTTTCCATTCCTGGGCCAATTCAGATAAACTGAGTACCTCTGCCTTAGTAGGCTCTCCAGTGGCTTTGAGTATTCCCGTGTACTTCCTACTGAGAGCATCAGCTACCACATTGGCCTTCCCGGCCGTATACTCGATGACGCACTCAAAATCTTTTAGGTACTCAAGCCATCTTCTTTACCTCATGTTTAGGTTCTTTTGTGTAAACAGATACTTTAGACTCTTGTGGTCTGTGAAGACTTGGAATCTGCTTCCAAGTAGGTAGTGCCTCCACTGCTTCAGAGCAAAGATCACTGCCGCTAACTCCAGATCATGAACTGGATAATTCTTTTCATAAGGCCTTAATTGTCATGACCCATAGGCTATTGCTTGCTTCCCTTGCATTAAGACACAACCCAGCCCAACTCGAGAAGCATCAGTGTAAACTATATACTCCTTTGTAGGGTCTGATAGAACCAGTATTGGGGCTATAGTCAATCTTTCCTTAAGTTCTTGGAAGCTAGCGTCACATTGCTCCACTCAAACTTTTGGTCCTTTCTTGTCAATTGAATGAGTGGAGCTGCTAGTACAGAAAATTTGGGCACGAATCTCTTGTAGTAGCCAGCAAGTCCTAGGAAGCTTCTTATGTCCCTCACAGTCTGAGGTTGCTTCCATTCCAAGACAACTTTGATTTTCTCGGGATCGACTGTTAATCCATGCTCATTGATCACATGTTCGAGAAACCTGATTTCCTTAGCCCAGAATTGGCACTTACTTAGTTTGCCATATAACTCATGTTCCTTTAACATGCTTAGCACCATCCTCAGATGCTCCTTATGGGCTTCTTCATCCTTTGAGTACACTAATATGTCATCGATAAATACCACAACAAAGTGGTCCAAATAAGCCTTGAACACTCTTTGCATGAGGTCCATGAAAAAGGCTGGCACATTTGTGAGCCCAAATGGCATCACTGTGTACTCAAAGTGACCATATCTGGTTCTAAAAGCTGTCTTTGGGACATCTTCTTCCCTGACTCTCAGCTGGAAGTATCCAGATCTGAGGTCTATTTTGGAAAACACCTTAGCTCCCTTTAACTGATCAAATAGATCCTCGATCCTTGGGAGGGGGTACTTATTCTTAATGGTCAGTGCGTTGAGCTTCCTGTAATCAATGCATAACCCTAGAATAATGATATTCTTAACCGGCCAGCGGGACCGCCGTATGCGAAGCGCCACATAAATAAAAACTGGTTAATCAACACGCGAAAATTGGCATGCATCTTTGTTGAATGAGATTTGACATGATATGCTGATTGGTGTTTGAAGCATGGTGCATGGTTATAGCCCTTGATTGGTTGTACTTGTAAATACGGCCTGCGAGTCGTGCCTTTTCTTATCACTCTCATTGTACATTCTCTTCTCACCTTACTCCCCTCGAATGTAACTCGAGGTTTCTATTATTGATGTAATGGTGCATTATGGGATCATCCAAGGTGGTATGTCTAAGGATCATCCAAGGAGGTATGTCCAAGGAGATGACAACAAAAGGGCAACCAAGAAAGGAAGAGAAGGAGCTTGTGAAGACTCTTTTCTTTTCTTAGGCTTTTATGATATTCTCATTGGCTTGAGAATATCGCATAGTTTGGGCTATAACCATGTCACGTTTACTTTCTTGTAAGCATGAGATGCATGTTTTATATTTGTATGTGATGCATGTATAAAACAACCGGAGATAACAAATTGGTGAGATCAAAAGAAAAAATCCCTCAAACAAATATTAAGTCATTAAATGTGATGCCTTCCAAATGTTGGCACTCGTCAAGACTTTGATCAACATTAGGTGGGTTTGCCAAAGCAAAGCACCTATGTTCATCTTGGTAAGGCGCGATGGGATAATAGTGATATCCAAATTGCTAACTTTGGGTCTGACTTAACTAAGTCATCCTAATAGGATTAGGGACTTAGAGGCATAGAGTTGGGCTTAAGTTCATGAGATGAGCTTGGACAAGTGTTGATTCACCCAACTATCCAAGAGTTGCATGGGATGCAATTGGCAAGGAGTTGCCTACCTAAAATAGCTATAACTTGAGAGAAAAGCCAAAGCTGACTCAGGTTGTGGTCAAATATGGATCTTGGCCCACTAGAATACCTTAGCGCCGAGGTGTTCCGAAATAATATCGAGGGTTATTATTTTGAGGAAAATAGTGGGAGTATCGTTTAATAAAAGTCCTTATTAAATGAATTAAAATACATGACTCTTACACTGCATATTTACTGTTGTAGATAACCATGGCACAAAACACATCGACACTTTCGTTGCGATCGATCCTTGAGAAGGAAAAACTGAATGGGACCAACTTTCTCAAATGGTACCGAAACTTGAGGATAGTCCTCAAACAAGAGAGAAAGGCTTATGTCCTAGAGCAGCCCATTCCGAATGAGCCTGCTGCCACTGCTCCAAGAGCTGAAAGGGATGCTCACAAGAGGCATTCTGATGATGCTTTGGATGTTGCATGCCTCATGCTTATTACCATGGAATCTGAGCTTCAGAAGCAACATGAGAACATGGGGGCGTTCGATATGATCGAACATCTCAAAATGCTTTTCCAAGAGCAAGCTAGGCATGAGAGGTTTGAGACCTCTAAGGCATTGTTTCAGTGCAAGATGTCTGAGGGAAGTCCCGTGGGTCCTCATGTGCTCAAGATGATTGGGTACATTGAGAATCTTGAGAATTTGGGATTTGCTCTTCAGAAAGAGTTGGCTATCGATGTAGTCTTGCAATCGTTGCCTGAAAGCTACAGTCAGTTCGTCATGAACTATAACATGAACGACCTTGACAAGTCCCTCCCTGAATTGCTCAACATGTTGAGAACTGCTGAGCAAAACCTTAAGAAGGCTAAGCCCATTTTTATGGTTCAAAAGGGCAAGGGAAAGGGAAAAGCCAACAAGAAGAAGGATAAAAGTTAATGGAAAGTCCAATGCTAGTTCTTCTTCAGCTGCACTGAAACCAAAGGGTGGTGTGGCAAAGGAAGGGGAGTGCTTCCATTGTAAGCAACCTGGACACTGGAAGCGCAATTGCAAGCTCTATCTTGAAGAACTTGCTAAGGAAAAGGGAAGTAAGACTTCCACTTCAGGTATTTTTGTTATAGAGGCTAACTTTTCTACTTCCTCATCTTGGGTATTGGATACTGGATGTGGATCTCACATTTGTGCAAATGTGCAGGATCTAAGTAGAAGTAGAAGTAGAAGATTGGCCCGAGGTGAAGTGGACCTACGTGTTGGAAATGGAGCAAGGGTTGCTGCCTTAGCCGTAGGGACTTATGTTCTCACTTTACCTAGTGGATTAGTTTTAGAATTAGACAACTGCTACTTTGTGCCTACTATTAGTAGAAATTTGATTTCTGTTTCTTGTTTGGACAAGAAAGGTTTTTCATTTATAATAAAGGACAAATGTTGTTCTATTTATTTGAATGAAATCTTTTATGGTAGTGCTCAACTTAGCAATGGGTTGTATGTTCTAGACCTCGAAGATCCAATCTATAATGTGAATACCAAGAAGGTCAGATTAAATGATTCAAACCCGACCTATCTCTGGCACTGTCGCTTGGGCCATATAAATGAGACCCGCATATCCAAGCTCCATAAGGATGGACTCTTGGACTCATTTGATTTTGAATCATATGAGACATGTGAGTCATGTTTGTTGGGCAAGATGACCAAAGCCCCATTCACAGGGCAAAGTGAAAGGGCTAATGACTTACTAGGACTCATACATAGTGATGTATGTGGCCCTATGTCTACACAAGCTAGAGGAGGTTTCCAATACTTCATTACTTTCACTGATGACTTTAGCAGATATGGCTATGTGTATCTTATGAGACACAAGTCAGAATCCTTTGAAAAGTTCAAAGAATTCAAGAATGAAGTAGAGAATCAACTCGGGAAGAGTATCAAAGTGCTTCGATCAGATCGAGGTGGAGAGTACTTGGATCGAGAATTCCTTGACTATCTGAAGGAGTGTGGTATAGTATCACAACTCACTCCACCAGGTACACCTCAATGGAATGGTGTATCTGAAAGGAGAAATCGAACTCTGTTAGACATGGTTCGCTCTATGATGAGTCAAGCTGACCTTCCAAACTCCTTTTGGGGACATGCTCTAGAGACAGCCGCTTTTACACTAAACCGAGTTCCATCTAAATCGGTTCAAAAGACACCATATGAGATATGGAGTGGGAGGCATCCCAATTTGTCTTTTATGAAGATTTGGGGCTGTGACGCTTATGTGAAACGTCAATCCTCTGACAAACTAGGGCCCAAATCTCAAAAATGCCTTTTTGTTGGGTATCCCAAAGAAACAAAGGGTTACTATTTCTACAATCCTTCTGAGCAAAAAGTGTTTGTTGCTCGAACTGGTGTCTTTTTGGAGAAAGAGTTTATCTCTAAAGGAACTAGTGGGAGGAAAGTAGAACTTGAAGAAATTCAAGAACAACAAGGAGACATCGAACCTGAAATGGAACCTGAACAGACACCACAAGATGTTGTGGTTCAAGAGTCTGTTCCTGTAGCACAGAGCCCACGTAGGTCTGGTAGGATTCGGCGTGAGCCCGAGAGATATGGATTTCTTGTGACTCACACCAGTGATGTGATGCTCATGGATCAGGATGAGCCCACAACCTACCAACAAGCTATGTCGGGGCCTGACTCTGAGAAGTGGCTAGTGGCCATGAAATCCGAGATGGAATCCATGTATGAAAACCAAGTATGGACTTTGGTTGACCCACCTGAAGGGGTAAAACCCATAGGGTGCAAATGGGTTTTCAAGAAGAAAACTGACATGGATGGTAATGTGATTACCTTTAAGGGACGATTGGTTGCAAAAGGTTTCAAGCAAATTCATGGTATTGACTATGATGAAACTTTTTCACCAGTTGCTATGCTTAAATCCATCCAAATTTTGTTTGCTATTGCTGCACACTATGATTATGAGATATGGCAAATGGATGTCAAAACTGCATTCCTAAATGGAAAGCTACTTGAGGATGTGTACATGACACAACCTGAGGGTTTTGTCACTCCTGAGAATGCCAATAAAGTGTGCAAGTTGCAAAGGTCCATTTATGGACTGAAGCAAGCTTCTCGAAGTTGGAATCTTCATTTTGATGATGCAATCAAAGAGTTTGGTTTTATCAAAAATGAAGATGAACCTTGTGTCTACAAGAAGGTTAGTGGGAGCGCTATTGTCTTCTTGGTGTTGTATGTAGATGACATACTACTCATCGGGAATGACATTCCTGAGCTACAGTCTGTGAAGACTTGGCTGGGGAAATGTTTCTCTATGAAGGACTTGGGTGAAGCAGCCTATGTGTTAGGCATCAGGATCTATAGAGATAGATCTAGAAAGCTTCTTGGCCTAAGTCAAAGTACATATATTGACAAGGTGCTAAAGAGGTTTAGCATGCAAGATTCCAAGAAAGGATTCTTGCCCATGTCACATGGTATCACTCTTTCTAGATCTCAGTGTCCGAGTACAACCGAGGAGAGAGAGCGCATGAGTAAGATTCCATATGCCTCAGCAATTGGATCTATCATGTATGCCATGATATGTACTCGTCCCGATGTCTCATATGCTTTGAGCATGACGAGTAGGTACCAATCGAACCCCGGTGAGAGTCACTGGACAGTTGTTAAGAACATCCTTAAGTACTTACGAAGGACTAAGGATGCATTCTTGGTCTTTGGAGGTGAAGATGAGCTCGTTGTAAGGGGTTACACCGATGCAAGCTTCCAATCCGATAAGGATGATTTTAGATCGCAATCTGGTTATGTGTTTTGTATTGGTGGTGGTGCTGTAAGCTGGAAGAGTTCAAAGCAAGAGACAGTAGCTGACTCTACAACAGAATCTGAGTACATTGCCGCCTCTGATGCTGCGAAGGAGGCAGTTTGGATCAAGAAGTTCATCACTGAACTTGGAGTGGTTCCAAGCATTGCCGACCCGATAGAGCTCTATTGTGACAACAATGGAGCAATCGCACAGGCTAAGGAACCTCGATCTCACCAGCGATCCAAACACATACTCCGACGCTATCATCTCATCAGGGAGATCATCGAGAGGGGTGATGTAAGGATATGCAGGACTTCGACAGACAGCAACATTGCTGATCCACTGACAAAGCCCCTTACGCAGTAGAAGCATGATAGCCATTCTAGGTCCATCGGTATTAGATACATGGATGATTGGCTTTTAGTGCAAGTGGGAGATTGTTAGTATTGTGCCCAAAAAGCCAATCATGAGATGATTGTATTTTTGCACATTGAGTCATGATATTTTATTTAGGCATTAATCCAGCAATTTTGTTTGTTGTTTTGTTTCTGCGTAACGTAATAAACATAATTGTAACCCTAGAATAATGATATTCTTAAACGTCCCTGGTCTAGTATTATTGTGGAGCGGGTTGCAATAATACATAACGACTAGCATATGTGGAGACTAATATGAGATATGTAGTCTACATATGGGTACAAGTTGGAGAACTTGTGTACTGGACCGACCCACCATGAGAACACTTCATGGATCATTATATGAGTGTCATAAGTGATTCTCATAGTGATCATGGTATATGTAGTCCTTCGACCTAAGATCATCAAGGTTCCCTACATGTGAGTCACATACTTTGATACTTTCCTTTGTTGCTCGTAACTGAGTGAACTTGAAGGAGGTCATTGGGTATGTCACATATCATGCGGAGGGATTTGTATGATCAAGATGGGATTTGTCCCTCCTATGTAACGGGAGTGATATCTTCGGGCCCCTTGATAGAGTGAGACTTAGAAAATGCATGGCCATGCTCGGATGAGTTGATATACGATATCAATGTCATCAGTTTAAGTTGGTCTACTCGGTAATCAAGAAACCAAAGATTGGGCTATACGAGAGTGACACATTCCATGTCTCATGCTTAGTCTTGATATCTTGGACAAAGGGACAATGGCATATATCGGTGATGATCATAAAGGTTTAGTCGAATCATCGACAATCTTGTCACTTGGGTAGCAATGATGTGTTGCTAGACACCGCTCATTGCTTATGATCATAAATGTGATTTATGATCATTGCCAACGTGGTAAGAGCCTATTGGGTCGCACACATAGAGCTATTTGGATCATTAGAGTGCATGGGCTAATTATTTGGGTTATGGTTTCACTTTAATTTCATATTAATAATGGGCCCAAGAGTTGAGCCATTATTAAGCCCGAAATTAAAGCCTAATTGGATTAGGGCTTTGAAACCCATTAGGCCTGGAAGTTGAGTCTCACTATAAATACAACTTTTAGTGAGAAATTCGCAGGTCTCCTTGCCCTAGCCTCCCAAAAGGACAGCCGCACTCTTCTCTTGCAATTCCTTGGAGGACGCAAGCTAGCACTGCGAGCGCAAGAGAAACGCATCTGCCGGGACGTGGTGGAAGCATGGTGATCCCGAGAGGCTCGTGTGGATACCATAGAGAGCCTTGAACACGTCAACTGTTCAAGTTTTGTGATTCGACTCTACAGTTGAGTGAGAGATCTCAACCGAAAATTAGGTATGAAAATTTTCGAACACCCGGTTTACCCCGTTTCACTTGGATCCTAGAGGGTTTCGGTTAAATTCCGCTGCGCTGTTTGGCTCCCGAAACCCAACACCTACGGTTGCCTTCCCCAAAGGGGAGGAAAGAGGAGGAAGGAAAGGTAGAAGATGAAGACTACGACTCCGACAGGCGGAGAAACCGAAGTCCGAAGAGGCGCCCTCCACCCTCTGCGGGAGTCATACAAACAATCACGACGGGGCTCCCATCCTCGGAAAGAAAAAGGAAGGCCAGGGAAATAGCTGTCATGGACTATCAAAGTCCAGCGAAGAAGGTATCCCGATAAGATGGTTCCACAGTCGTCTTCCCTCACGACGACCCACTCCTGATCATGGCAAGAATTGGAAACTGGGATGCTGATCATGGCAAGAATTGGAAACTGGGATGTCAAAAGGGTATTGCTTGATGACGGATCAAACGCTGACGTCCTATTTTCACAACTGCTGCCGAGCTTAGGCATATCCATCAATGATCTCAGGCCTGTCACTTCACCGACCTTCGGGGTAGGACCTTCCGAGTTACCCGTCCTCGGGTGGATCGACCTTCCATTAATGATGAGAGGGACTTCGGTCAAAGGAGCAGCTGAGTTGTTTGCCTCGACGATGGCGAGGTTCATCGTCATGGATGTCCCCTCATCATACAACGCCATCCTTGGAAGGCAGACGCAGGGAAATCTGCACATTCGCCCTGACGTGAGACATTTGACTGTCACTTTCGCCACCAAGGAAGGAGACGCAGAAATCTTCATAGATCAGGGCGAAGTAAGAAAGGTGTTCGTCAAAGCCCGAAAAGCCCCAGCAAACAATTTCACACAAGCTGTAGAAGAAGGGGCTTCAAAGTCAAAAAATGGCGAGAAAGAAGTTTCTGGCAAGGTGGAAATGGAAGAAGTGGAACTTATCCCAGGACGAAGTACCCAAATAGGAAAAAACTTGTCCGAAGGAGATAAGAAAAAACTTGTATCCTTTCTGGTAATGAATAAAGACCTGTTCGCCTACTCGCCGAAAGACAGGCCGGGGGTAAATCCGCGCGTAATACAACATAGCCTCAAAGTAAGTCCGGAAGCAAAGCCTGTCCGGCAAAAGAAACGAGGCATCTCAGCCCATAAAAATGACTTCGTCAAAACCGAAGTCCAACGTTTATTGGAGGCAGATGTAATCAGGGAGGTCAAGTACCCCGAATGGCTAAGCAATGTGGTGATCGCCACAAAAGAAGGAAGCAACAAACTTCGGATGTGCATCGACTTCAGAAACCTGAACAATGCTTGCCCAAAAGATTCATATCCTCTCCCGCCAATAGATCAACTGGTAGATTCAACTGCCGAATACGGGCTCCTAAGTTTCCTAGACGCCTTCAGCGGCTACCATCAAATAAAGATGGACCCCTAAGACGAAGAAAAAACAGCCTTCATCACCGAGGGGGGGACGTACTGTTACACCAGGATGCCTTTCGGGCTCAAAAACGCAGGAGCCACCTACCAGAGGTTGATGAGCAAGGTCTTTAATGACCAAATAGGGAGGAACATGGAAGTCTACGTAGATGACATGATAGTCAAAAGCAAGCTGCCTGTAGACCATGTCACAGACCTAAGGGAAACTTTTCACCAGCTCAGGACCTTCGGAATTCGCCTTAACCCCGAGAAGTGCACCTTCGGGGTAACTTCGGGAAAGTTCCTTGGGTACATGGTATCAGAAAGAGGCATTGATGCTAACCCAGAAAAAATTAAGGCTCTGTTGGAATTCCGAACTCCTGCCACAATAAAAGATGTGCAGAGACTTGCTGGAAGAATAACCTCCCTTAGCAGATTTATTTCCAGATATGGAGACCGGTGTCGAGCATTCTTCAAAGTCCTCACTAAGGCAGCAAAAAGGGAGGACGACCTCGAGAGTAATGATCGTCCTTGGAATGAGGACTGCCAAAAAGCTTGGGAAGAACTCAAAATCTACTTGGCTCGCCTGCCCACTTTGCGACAGCCCCGCGAAAGAGAACCTCTTGTGTTGTACCTCGCCGTCACAGAAAAAGCAGTAAGCTCAGTCCTTGTGAAAGAGGAAAGGGCGAAGCAGTGGCCAGTCTACTATGTGAGCAAGTCCCTGCATGGCGCCGAAATCAGATATCCTTTGTTACAGAAAGCTATATATGCCTTGGTCCTGGCAGGAAGAAGGCTACGACCATATTTTCAGGCTCACCCCATCATCGTCCTATATATGCCTTGGTCCTGGCAAGTAGTTTTTCAGTCTCACCCCATCATCGTCCGACCCCTGCGGGACGTCATGAAGAAGGTTGACCATTCGGGAAGGCTCTCCAAATGGTGTATAGAGCTTGGCGAACACGACATCACTTATGAACCTCGGAAAGCCATAAAAGCTCAAGCCTTGGCAGATTTCATTGCCGAGGTCCCCATTACCGAGGACAGCCACCCAAGTCCCGACGAAATGAGCCAGAATGGGCCTTGTACGTTGATGGTGCCTCGGGCGCCGAGCACCAAGGAGCAGGGGTGATCATTAAAGGCCCCGAAGGCCTGGAAGTAATGAAGGCCATTAAGTTCAGCTTCAATGTCACCAACAATATGGCTGAATATGAAGCTCTCATAGCGGGCTTGCGCCTGGCCAGAAAAATTGGTGTCAGAAACTTGAAAGCCCATACGACCAGCTAGTAGTTCGGCAAACAGCAGGGGACTACGGGGCGAAGGATCCAACACTGGAAAAATACCATGAATTAGTAACGAAGCTTATTCGAGAATTCGACACTGTGCAAATCGAGAGCGTGCCTCACAGACATAACGCTGAGGCAGATGAATTGGCAAAATCAAAAGCATATACTGAGGTGCTAAGCCAGCCGAGCATTACAGTGCTGAGCATAATGACTTCGGGAAGAAGCTGGAAAGACCCAATAAAAACATATCTCGAAACCAATACGCTCCTTGAAGACTCCAGTGAAGCAGCAAAAGTGCGGAGATGCTCCGGTCGTTTCTTTCTAATTGGAGAAGAGCTATATCGGCAGGGATATGCAAATCCGCTACAGAGGTGTGTTGGCGAAGAGGATATTGAAATAATCCTCCAAGAAGTTCACGAAGGCGCTTGTGGTTTGCACATCGGAACCGACGCCCTGGCAGCGGTGATACTTCGCCAAGGATACTTTTGGCCTACCCTGAGGAAAGACGCTAGGCGGTTCGTCCAGAAATGTGGTAATTGCCAAAGACATGCAAAAATCCAAAGAACACCCTCGGAGCTGGTGACTTCGGCAAACTATCCCTGGCCCTTCGCCGTTTGGGGCATAGACCTTATCGGGCCGCTCCCGACAGCGCCTGGGGGCGTGAAGTTCTGCTTAGTCGCAGTAGACTATTTCTCTAAATGGGTCGAGGCAGAACCTTTGACGACTATCTCGGCAAGAGAAGTGCGCAAGTTCGTGTGGAAAAACATAGTATGCAGATTCGACATACCGAGGGTACTAGTGGCTGATAACGGATCCCAGTTCATAGACAAAGGGTTCCAAGAGTTTATCAGCAACCTCGGAACAAAGATGCACTTCGCCCCGGTAGCTCACCCCCAAAGCAATGGGCAGGTGGAAGTATCTAACAGGACCATAAAAGATGGACTAAAAAAGAGACTGGGAGAGGCAAAAGGAAAATGGCCAGGAGAACTCCAAAGCGTACTATGGAGTTACCGAACAACGCCCCGAAGGGCTACAGGGGAAACTCCTTTCTCACTCGTCTTCGGTACGGAGGCCATAATCCCAATAGAGGTAGTGCGACCATCAATACGAGTGCAGGTATTTGATGAAAGTGGAAATGACCTCGGCTTAAGAACCAAGCTCGACCTCGTCGGCGAACATAGAGAAATAGCGGAACTAAGAAGGAAAGCTTTCCAGCAAAGAGTGGCCGCCGCTATAAACTTGCGAGCTAGGCCAAAAGGAATAAAAAAGGGTGATCTCGTTCTCCGAAAGGCGGAATTCGCACCCCGGAGGCCATCACACGGCGTACTTCACGCGAATTGGGAGGGACCTTATCTGGTTCTTGCCGAAGTACGAAGAGGGGTGTACAAGCTCGGTGACGCCGAAGGCGTGGAATTAAAAAACACTTGGCATTCAGATGCCTTGAAAAAGTTCTATGCTTAGAATCTTGACGAAAGGGTTTACATTGTACAAAGTTAGAAAAATTTTCTAGCTACACGGGCTTCTGAAAAGAAAGATTCTTGAACAAAAGAAATACTAAAATTCCGCGAAGATGGTCGCCAGAATAAGCATGGGTGTGATTTCCTGAAGTCCCTCGAGCAAGCATGTTCGGGACAATAGGAAATGTAAAACCTTGCGAGAATTTCTAAATACAAAGGCTCACAGAGAACCGATCTAATCTTCCGAAGTCTCTTGAGCAAACACGTTCGGGGCAAAAAGGAATGAACAATCTCACAAAAAAAGACTTAGCCAAAATTTCTTACAGGAAAGAAAAAAGTCTTTATTAACAGACAAGATCGGTTTACAAAGAAGAAGGACTACCAAGAAAGAAAGAGTACAAGGAAGGAGAAAAAGAAGGCAGAAGGGGCCTGAGATAAATTAGGGATTCTCGGCGTCCCGGGAGCCACTAGCCCCTGCATCCTTTTCCGCCACCACCCGCGCCGGAAGAGTCTGAGGCAGGTTCAAGTGCTCGAGCTTGGACCAAGTCCACCGAGGTCCCTCAGGAATATTTAGGGCCTCCAGGAAAGAAAGGTCGAGATCTGGAAACCTCAGAAGAACTTGATGACGAACGAGACAAAACCCGTCTTGAAAACCAACTTTGGTCATCTCGTCGGATTTCCTCTTCTCGACCCCAAGATCATTAAGCTCCTTCTCCAGGTCTTCAACCTTTTTCCTTAACGCCTTCACCTTCTTTTTCTTCGACTCATCCTTCCCCTTCTTCGAAGAATCGACCTCGGCTTGAAGTGCGGCTTTCTCGGCCTCCGCCTTCGCCAGAAGAGCCGCAGAATCCGACTTCTCCTTTTGAAGTGCCTCATTAACCGAAGTCAGCTCCGCCACTTTTCTGCCGAGGTCGGAAATCTTCTGGGAGGAGTCCTTTATAAGTTCTTCTTTTTCCTTCGCAAACTCCTCCCGAAGGGCAGCAATCTTTGACGCCGAAGTCTGGGCCAGCTGAGTGTTCCGAGTAAGCAGATCCAAGCACTGGGTCTGGTATTGTTCTATAGTTTTTGAAGCGGCGGCCCGGTACATCCCCTGCCTCGCCACCCGAACTCTGAGGAATCCGGCATATCCCAGCAGCTGCAGAAAAACAAAGGCAAGAATGAGACAAGGCAAAAAAAAAAAAAAAATAGGAAAGGCAAATACTTAGAAGAAATCAGAGACAAGAAAAAGAGAAAAGGGCAAGGTGAGAAACGCACCTGGGCGGCGTGCTCAGAAAGCTTCGCGGCGAGGGAGTCATCATCCGGATGAGCCCCCGCAAGGGCCCTGAAAGAAGCTTCAGTAAGAACCCCCTTTGCAATCTCCTTGGCCATTAGCGGGCAGTCTTCGGAGTACATGTCCATGTCCTCCGTAAAAGACCAAAATGGCTCCTTCGGAATCTTCCCCTTCGGGATATGGGCATCCCGAAGGGCCCGCTTCCGGGCGTGCTCGGCAACCCAATCCGGAGGAAGAATCTCCTCTGCACAACAAAAGCAGAAAAAAATTTCAAGCACAAGTACCTGCCAGAAAATTCAGAAACTGAGTGTCTAAGGCATCAAACCTGGTGGCACTTCGGCAACATCGTCGCCAGAATCCAAGGCCCCCTCAGAAGAAATCTCCTTCCCTTTCCTCTTGCGGCGATCTTCGGCAGAAGGGGCTTCCACCAAAGCGGCCAGAAGAGCCGCCAAATTAGGGCTTGAAGGAGCGACATCTGCACCGACCTCGGTCGAAGGCGCAACAATGGTTACCTCGGGCTCCTCGCCCACCTCCTCGGAAATCTCCGGCATAGGAGGGGGCACGGTCTTCTTCGATCGCTTGGCCGCCGGAGGCCCCCCGCCAGCCGCCTTCCGTCTTCGGGAGGCAGCCTTCTTTGTTTGTTCACCTTTCTCGGCTTGCCCGACGAAAAGCGATCGGTAATAGGCAGCAGTATCGTCGCCCATCTCTGAAAAAGAGAGAAAACATCAGCGTAAGTCCAAGATGAAATTAAAACAAGGGGACTAGGAGATGACTTACTTTCGAAAAAATCGGCATAAGTAATGTCCTTCTGAAGAAGTTTTACCAGCCAGGAGTCCTTCCCAGCAATGGCAGGAGCCGGCATCTCGAGGTCCGTTTCGTGCTCCTTTACCACCTTCAACTCCCGAAGGACTTCTTCGGTCATCAACTTCCAGTTAATTGGAAAGGGGTAAAGGGGGCGCGGTGGGACCTCGGAATCCCAGTCAGAGACCGCTCGGATGCGCTTGTCAAAGTCCGCAAAAATGGGTGTTAACTCGGGAGTTAACAGCATCTTCGGGTCAACGACATCCATCACGAGCTTTCACTGAGCCCACTTCGTCGGGACATGCGACCAGGCCTCCTCCTTCTTCATGAAAAAGAATTTCTGTTGCCACCCTCGCCAACTGTCCTTGTTGGCAAAGGTGAACTTGTATTTTTTGCTCCCTGACCCCCGAGGTAGCATGAAATAGAAGCCACCCTTCGGGACCACGAAGAGCTTGTAGTACTGCAGAAAAATGACAAAGTGTGGGTCTATACCGAAGACACCACACATACAAATAAAAGCATTGAAATAGCAGTACGAGTTCGGCGGAAGTTGGTTTACGGCAATGCGATGGAAATCGCAGAAATCGCAAACCTCTTCGGCGGAGGATACCGAAGTCCGGCCTTCAGTTGGGCACGGAAAACAGTAACCTCGTCACTACGGTTTGAAAAGCTATATTGGTCCAAACGAGGCAACCTCGTAGTGACGTAGGAAGGAAGGAAGAACTTCTTTTTCCATTTTTTAAGTTTTGCAGAAGTAGTGCAGCAGGGGTGAGAAAGAAGGGGTTCCCAGCTTTCGGGAATAGGCATGACTGGCAAAAAACCGAGTTCGGGAAAAGGCAAAAAGCTATTTCGAAGAAAAAATTTGGAAAAACAGAAGAAACTGGAAGCTAAAACCCACCAAACGTTTTGCCAAAATCTGGATTTGAGGACGCCATCGTGAAATGATTGCCGGAAAGCCACTCTGTCAAAAAGCACCGCCGTAAGAGAGCAGGAAAAACACTGCGGCAGTTGAGAGACAGAAGAGAGCAAAAGCGAGAGCAAAAGCAAAAGCAAAAGCAAAAGGGGGTTATGAAGGATTAAGGGTATATATAGACCGAGGAAGGGTAGGCGAATCGATGTCATAAGTGCTGTGCGAAGGCGAATCGTAGCCATAATTGCCCATTCTGCATAAAAAGACGCGCCCGCTGTAACCGATGTAACCCTCTCCAATGATGGCGTGCCACGTGTCAGCAACCACGCCAAATAAGGAACACGCTTTCTGACGAATAGCACGCCGCCCCAGACTGACACGCCTGGTCACGAGACGAGACGTTTCAGTGACTTACAAAGACTATAGAAAATAGGTTACCTCGGAGACACCAAGAGACAGTCTGTGCTACGTCTACGGACAGAAGGTGTATCTTCGGCACAGGTACCATGCATAAAGCCCCGAAGGGTACCCTCCGAAAGCTGACAAAAGCCAAAGTCCCTACTTCGGCTTCTAGGGGGGGCATGTGATAGCCGAAGGACTATCGCCTCTCCTAGAACGTACCTCCTACCAAAAGCATGCTCGGGAAGCCTGGCACCATCCGAGGGAGGCACTAGTACTGACCTCGGACTAGGCGAATTCCAGTGCCTCGAACTCGGGATTTAGCCTAGTACCCCAGAGAGCTCCAAAGGTGCAGACAGCCCCCTCGGGGGATTAAACGGATCGCCTTCGGGATAGAAGAACCAGCTACCGCAAGCAAGAGAGGATTTCCCGAAGGCGGAACCTGCGAGCTAGGCAGCGCCCCGAACTGCGAACATAACTCCCGAAGAAGGGTGTTCGTCCCAGAGAACGACCTCGCCCAAAGGACATCGGGAGTACGGCAGGAGCATTTAAGGAGCCTCTGACACATCGCCCACAGACGCACCATGTCACCTCAAACGACGCTCTGACGCGCCGACGCCACCCAGGCCTTGTCACAACCTGTCTCGGACCAAGGCTCGAGGGAGCCTACAAACAGCTACTTGTCCCCTTTGTCCAAAGGTACACAGCAGATCTGACCGAACACGTGTCACGATCTGAACGGGCCAGACACTTCTATAAATACCAAAGAGCAGCCCCTTGCAAACGGTTGGTCAGTCAGTTGAGAGGATACGAACAGGCAAGGCCACTAAACCCTTGAGTGCTCTCTTTCCTTCACCTCTCGGAAAACTAACTTGGGCGTCGGAGGCTCCTCCCCGGAAAAACATCCCGGGGACCTCCTAACCTTTCCTTTTGGGCTCTTCAGGTACCACTCCCTGGGAAACCTCCACTCCGGGCGTTCTCCTCCTCAGGAAGTCCCTACAGAAACCACCATGTCCTCCAGCGAAGATGTCTCTCGGAAGTCACCTGGTATGGCTGCTTCAACTACAGCTCGGGTGAATGGGGACTCATCCCCACAGAAGGTCCCAGATAACCTGGCCCAGACGGGCTTGCAGGCTACCTGTTTTTCCACCCTGTCCAACCTCGCCAATATCTTCTCCAAAAGGAGCGTGGCGCTAGGCTCTTCCTCCTGGTGCTTGTAAGCTTTGTTGCAAGGAGATTGCCTGTGCCTCTTCGAGGAGTGACTTCAACGTCGAGAGGATGGAGACTTCGCCTCGGGTGATGAGTTCCTTTGGTATGGGACTTTAGGTCGCTTAGACCCCGCTTGTCCTGCAAGTTGTGCCCCGAGGGGCATGTTTTCTGTCGAAGACTCTTCACGGGGGTCCCTACTTCCCGAACTGTGGTAGGTTGGCTTAGGGCTTTTCTCCCGAGGGCGTACTGGTGAAGGAGGCCTTTGGGCCTGAGTTGGTTGCAGCCACCTTCGGTCTATCTGTTGTGTCATTTCAGCCACAACAGACCGTTGAAAGTCGCGCAGAAAACTCATGGTGATGACAAGAGGACGCTCTTCCTCCGACAAAGAAGTCCCTGGAATGGTTTGCTCAGCAGCCGGTTGAACTTCAGGCGCGGACGGGGGCCTCAGGAGTCCCTTGTCCTTGGAACGTCGAGTCTCAACGATGGCAACCTGAGGGTGGGTTCCCACAGACAGCGCCAAATGATGCCCAGAGACATCTTTGTTGGAAGACATTGTGACTTCGGGAGGGACTTACTGAGGGGGAGAACGCCTGGGGCTCAAATTTCCCTGGGGAGTGTGCCTGAAAATACTCAGAAAAGAGGGTTAGGAGGTTCCCGGGGTGTTTTTCCGGGGAGGAGCCTCCGACGCCCCAGTCAGTGTCCTGAGAGGTGAAAGAGGGGGAGCACTAGGAAGTTTAGTGGCCTTGCCTGTTTGTGTTTTCTCAAGGAGGAGGAGTCGAACCGTTTGCCAGGGTCTGTTCCCTGGTATTTATAGGAGTGCCCAGCTCGTTCAGATGACGACACGTGTTTGGTCGGATGTTCTCTGAGTTTCTGGGTGTAGGGGACAAGTAGCCGGTGGCAGGCTCCTTGAGCCTTGAACCGAGACAGGTCGTGACAAGACCTGGACGGCGTCGGCGTGTCAGACCGCCGTTTGGGGCGGCATGTAACGCCTGTGGGTGACATGTCAGAGGCTCCTTAAATGCTCATGCCGTACTCCCGAGGTCCTCTGGGCGAGGTCGTCCTTTGGTATGGTCGCCCTTCTTCGGGAGTTATGCTCGTAGTTTGGGGAGTCCTTTAGTTCGGTGAGTCCTTTAGTTCGGTGGTTCTGCCTTCGGAAGATTCTCTCCTGCTTGTAAGGGTTAGGCCTTTGTCCCGGAGGCGATCTGTTTGGTCCCCCGAAGGAGCCGGCAATACCTTTGGATTTCCTAGCGTATTAGTCAAAGTCTTGATTTCGTGGTGCTTGACTTCGCTCCTGCCGAGGTCAATGACAGTGCTTCTTTTCGGCTGACGCCAGGCTTCCCGAACACAACTTCAGCGAGAAGTACGTACTAGGAGAGGCGATAGCCCTTCGGCTATCACTACTTACTGTAACTACTGAAATAGTATTATAATTCTTTTCCATGTACGCCAAAAATGTGTATTAGATATTCATTCGAATAGGAAGTTAATTTTTTATAATATATTTGATGAAATAAGCATTTATATTTGACACAATAAATTGAGAATTATTTCATTTTAAAGTATATGTAAATTACTGAAATGGTATTTTTTTTACATTGCATATTATGATTGTTTTAATTAGGATTGGTAACATTTTTAATTAATCAACATAATTGTAAACCAATAAAAATTGTTTATTTTAATTTTTTAAAAGAAAATGGATAGCAACTAAAGATATCTTAAACTTTTGAAATTAATATGATCAAGTTGTTGGAATTTTATTTTATTTTTTTAGGTTTAAAATCATATTATAACACTATATAACATGAATGAAATTATGGTGG